>JAQGBU010000263.1:0-41055 GCA_034698605.1 Isotoma decorata
TTCAACGAGAAAAATTCATACCGCTCAGCCGTAGTAAGCCAGTTTAATTGTTCAAAACAGTTGTGAAAAGTTTTGAGTGTTTTTCTATTGTCTAGAATTACAAGTTTCGTTTCGATTAAAAGTCTGAAAAGGCATCAACCACAAAGGGAAAGACGGAAAGAAGGTGATTTACTACTACAGGATAAAATAATTTAAAATGAAAAGGGAATCATAGGTAGGGCCCAGTAAAATGCTTCATAATAACCATTATCTGAAAAGGAAATTATCGAAACAAGATCAAGGCAACTTAGTAAACTTTGTTTGCTTTAACCACTGCAAATCGAATTAAAATGTATTAAATAAAATCACGAAACCCCTTGTAAAATATTTTGATTTAGAATTAGTGCAAATGAAATTGTAAACTTGAGTGGAAAAGACATATAAAGTAGTATGTTATTAAGTGTTGTTTGCTAGACTAAATAAGTACACAAAAACTCCCCATTGGGTTCTAAATCGAGTTTTACGGTATTTCCTTTCATTTGAACTACTATAGAAGAGGCTTCAAAAACATGTAGGAGTCATTCAAAAACTATGATGGTTAATTAGATAGTAATACAGTAACAAGGTTTTTCAGTAAGTTTGCAAGTGTTGTATAATAAATTATTTTATTACGCAGCAAATTAATTCTGTTTTCAAAATTTAAACGTTCGTTATTTATTATACTCAAGGTCGATACCGCAGTTTGCGTGATTGATAAGTCCATTAAAGTCCTAAACATGAAGTGTTCCCGATTTCAAATAAATACTGTATAGTTAAACCTCGAACAACAATGCCTACCCCATACCCAGTCGTACAACTAACTAATTAAGTATCTAGTTTTGCTGACAATTATCTATTTGCTCTGATACTGTAGATACATTTTAAAATATATTGGATTCCACTTGTTGTTAAGAAGCACGAACATTAGGAATCAAAAAAGAAAAAGTTACCTAGCTGTGAGCAGTACTGTTCAACTTCTACCAAAAGTGAACTATCCATTCAAAGTTTCTTATAACCACTTGATTTTATAACTAGAGAAAATTATTCCACTACACTAGGCATTCCAATTTCAAGAAATGTAATTCACATCATAAAGGACAAAAGGCTTATGTTGTTCTTGAAGATTACGTTTCTTTTTAAAAACAAAGCCGTAATTAAAGTGTCCTCCAGTTAATGAATCCATACTTTAAATACTTGAAAATTCTTTTGAAGTTCATGAGGCTAAGGTTTTTGAAAATTTGAATAGATACTACAATTATTTATGTCCCATTTAAAACTTTCATAAGGATACTAAAATTTATTCACTTCTTCACGCTCCTTATAAGTATTCAAAATCAAAAACGACTACTGTTGTATAATCCAAATTATGTAATTTTTTGATGAAGCGAATATGTCTGTGTCTGCTATGCTTGGATACTGGCTATTTTTTAATGCACTTCTAACTACTTTATTTCCATGTGTATACATTAATGGCTTGTAATAACATTATTGTTGTTAATATTTTATTAAATGTCGTAAACTGTTGATGAAAAACAAGCGTCATTGTGGCTTTCACTCCACCCTAGCCCAGAAAATGATATAAATGGTCCATCTTTTTGTATTGCATAATTAAAGACGGACAAATATGGATATGGGCAGTTTACTTCTTCTGATTAAAGCCTAATATTAGGTAATGAGAACACATAATTGGTCCCATTGCATTATGAGTAATAGAATAGTTAAGTCTGCTGTGTGAAGCTGTTGTTAGTTAAATCTAAATCTGATATTTTTAGACAGCCTTCATTCGTATATATACTGTAAGCATAAGTTCCAAATAATAAAACTATAAAACGTTATTACTGCTATTGTATCCTGGAATTATGACAAGGCCCTCATAAAAAACGTGTGTTTGTATAAAATTCAGTTATTTTTTAAGCTTCCTATTTATTTCAGACATTAATGTATTATTTATTATTCATATAAGAATTTATCAATATTTTATCTTTTTATGTTTTGTGATGGCTGTAGTATTTATCATCATATAACTATATATAACGCATTGCTCATTTAAATTCTATACCTAACACATTATTCATGTAATAGTGACGAAAGGTAACCTTCTGTTTTGTTATTTTGTTATTATTAATCTACATAAAAATTGCCAAAATGGTTTACGAATCAATTTGCTTTACACTTGCATAAAATATGTGCGACTATTATAATCCTAAGGGTTTTTGGTTGGTTTTATAATACAAAGTATAGCCAGCAACAGCGGTTAAAGCCAGACAATAATGAATAATTAATTACTTACGCATAGCATGGAGTATGGACGCATTTTAAAATGTATGTGTAATTAACAGAACATAGATGATTGTTCCAAGTTGAGAAAATGAATAAATATTGAACACCTATTTAAGATAAATAAAAAGCCTACTTATCATTATCTTCAACTTGGGATCATTTCACTTTTAATTGTTAAGGTCTGTTAATATCTTTATGAATGGTGTGCTCGTGCACTGTACTCTCTGTACTTTATAGATTATAAAATATTATTAAAAGTTCTGTATTTAATTTGGGTACCTGAACTTGCTTAAGCATCAACAGATCAACTGACTTCAAATTTTTCATGTTATCATTCACAAGAAAAGTTAAAAAAACAAGTAATAATTTAGGCAAAGGTGGCGATTGCCTTTGCCGGAGTATTGGATTATTGGAATATAGTTTCTAAAACAACAAACGATAGAATATTGTAAGCTTCACCTCACTGAGCATTTAATAATAAATTCTGCATATTTTAATTGATTTTTACATTTTGATGCATAACTTCATTTGTTTTTTAATACACATGCATATTCACATGAAATGCCTTGATCGATGATCAGTTTCAGTAGTTTTAGCTAATAATAAGAAGCGTAAGTGCAAAATTTTGAGTCTTTCAAGAAAGCCTTATTAGAACCAAGCATTGCATACATAATTAATTAAAAATTGACAATGATTTAAGCTATTAATGAAAATGAAAAGTTTAAAATGGGTTAAACGAATTATGATAAATTTTTACTTTGTTTTATAATTTGCTTACCCCTTGAGATTCTGAACTTTCTCTTTGAGTCTGTCCAGGGATTGAAGCTAAACTTGAAGTATAAGCGTAATTTTCGTAGTACAAACTCGAGCCAAGTGGAGCATTCGATTTCCCTGAATTCAATTTCATGGCTTCTGTTCTTGTTCATGGAAGTGTGTTTTTAAAGTTAAAAGTATGTAACACGTCCAAAGGTTCCAGGAGCCTTTTAAACCAAAGCTGTCCACTTTATCGAGAAATCACAAAACACTTACAAAACACTTTGTAACTTTGCACAACGATGTCATGACCAATTTCCATCACCGGAAGTGAATATTACTTATCCTCAGTTCATAAATGCTTGCGTGTCTTATTTAGTCGAGTTCGAGTGGTAACACGAGTGCTTCTCACGATTTTCAAGTAGTTCCTACAAGCAATATTCAACCGCTTGTTTAAAATCTTAATATTTTATGAATGACCATGGGAATAATAAGGTGTCGTGTCAACTATGATGCTTCAGACTCCAAAGCTTTTTAAACACTAACTACTGGATTGATGAGGATGATGACGGTCTCGAATAAGGATTACAATAATGAATTTTTGTGTGTGACTACAGGACTCAGGAATCGTAAAATGAATATTCATTAGTCTAAAAAAATGAGGATGTGACTAAACGCTAAAAGACGGAACTAATACCTTCCAACATAACCAAAGTCATACACTTCTCATCTGGATCTAATGATACGGAGAAAAAATATGTTTATTAACTAGGTATTAGATTTGACGACACTTTTTTATGATGACTTATGGTATTAATGCTAAGCTGTAAAATTTGTAAAGAAATAATCTTGGAACTAAAATCTCTTTCACGTTCATTGAAACTCTTTGTAGTACGAACTAATTAAAAATTTTATTCCATTTTTTCATTGCTAAAATAATACCGAGTTCCGATCCAATCCATTTTTAAGAGACTTTATTGAGCCCCAAATCTTTTACGAATCGACTCACTCTGTAAAAGTTCGTTATAAAAGCAATTGAGGGCTGAACCCAGACGCATTTTTATTTCGAATGATTCCACGAGCACTTATAAAATCACAATACAATGAATAAGAAGAATTGGTTGATGCAGCTAGTCGTCACTTTTTCTGTCTGATAATAAGTTGCCAATAGTCTCAAGCCTCAAGCCCAGAACATTTTATCAGAAGAGGATAAAATAATGATGAGTGTTTAACTAAAAAGGATTTAGAACTTATGCTGGATGAATGTTTAATGAATATATGTTAAAGCTTGAGATGATGGTATTCAAATTTCATTCTGCAGCCTGTTTAGAACACAGTTGTATTTAATGCAGTGATGAAAGGTGATTATGGATTATGGATAGGACACAATGATGATATGAATGATACTGCATGCATTGTATGTAGTGTTAGGTCATCCTTTGAACCCTTTTAACGTAAATTATCATTATGGTCGAGAAGAAGAACTTAGGAAAGGAAAAGTAGTGATTTAAAGTTTATAATAATATAGTGGATTTTTTTTATTATTTTGTTATGTTTAGTTACTACTGAAGTGTGAACATTTGTAATGAATAAATTATGATGATGATAATAAATGTTATTGTGTAGAGAGGTAAGCCTATATGGGTAAAGTCATTATTGATATTACTCTCAAGAATGGAATTTGTTAGCAGATCGTTAAACTATAGTTTTTATTAGGATATGCATGCTGTATGTAGGACTGACTGACTGACAACGACAACTGAAACTGATAACGATAACAACAAAAAAAGTTCATGAAGCTTCTGTTAAGAAACAGTTCTCGTGATGAAAAACAAAATTCGAATGCAAAATAATTTACCTGGTAGGTTGATATTAGATATCCACTTCTAGTGCAATAAGTAAATGTCTGCATTTATATTTCTTTTTGTAATTAAAAAAAAAACTTTATAATCATCATAAATTTTAGAATGGAAATGTTTGAAAACTTATCGCATACTATTATTGGGTCTGGAACTAGAAGTCTATCTTGGGAAATCGATAAAATGCAGTGTAGCAAAAAAAATAATTGAAAAATGTTGATTGGTTTTTCACCTTGTGGATTTTTATAGTGAATAATTATTAAAATTATTTTTTATACAGAATGATTTATTTCGGACTTTATACTCTTTATAAATAAAGCTCTTGAGCTCTAAGCAGTTTCGGAGGAGAAAATAATTAGTAATTATCGACCAAATGCACAATTATACATTAAGAAATAATTGCATATTGTGAAATGTCGTCTATCTATCGTATAAACAATTTCAGTCCTTAATTGCACATCTTAAATACATAATGTGTTTAATTATATAATGTGCTTCATAAATGTTAGTGAAAAGGGTTAGGTAACTAATGTCTGATGCATGCTATACACTATTAAGTAAGTTTTAAATTTTGAAATTGCATTATAATAATCAGTTCCTGAGAACCAGCATGAGTACCTCAGTGTCTTGAGTGACGAAGACTTCTTTTATGAATTTAAAACCTAGACAATGCGCAAACCTGTACCAGTTTTATGGGTAAAATAAGGAAGGATTAAAACAGAGGTTGAATAATCAGTTTAATCACAATTAATCACAAATCAAAGATGAATGAAAGAATATGGAATCAAGAGTTAAATGAAGATGTGAAATTGTTATAAATTGAACCAAATTGTGAGTAAAATGTGAGAATGTTGGAGTGAGTTGACGCTTTGGAGTTTCTCCTTGCTTTTATTTTACTTATCTCATGGTAACAGATCATATTGTAAGTCGCTGTCAAGCACACTAGCTTCTGAATAAATGTCTACAGCTATCCTGGCTAACCCCTTCTCATTATTACACTTTAATGGTTATCTGCATTTGACACCGTGCCTTAAGGGTACTAGGGGACACACTTTACCCCATTATTTATACGGGAAATTTTTGCATTTATTTATCAAGTTTTTTCACTACTAGTTCATTATAAGTTATAACCATTAAGTATATATTAAATAACGAATAAAACAAATTCTTACCAGTATGAATATTACTACCTAAGCTAATCATAAAATATTTTAGAAAATAATTTCAAAATGTAATATCTTTCCGGAAGAAATAGAGATTCTGCTTTACGTGTTCGTATTCATAATTAAAAAGAACTATAATATCAGCATTGAAGCAATGCAATGACATGAAATGCAGTATAATTTGTAATTCAATTTACAAAATATGGATTTAACTTTTAAAAACCCGGATACATTTCACAAGGAATATCGGATTTCATGGCACATTCCATCAACTCTAGTCCCAAACATCATTCATACATTACGTAATAAAATAGGTAAGATCTCTTCCAAAAAGGGTAAAAAGAGAACGGCAACGCTGAATTCATTGATAAAACCGAGAAGAGTAAGTTTAGTTGAGAATGAACGCCATCTCCAACATTTACAAACGCTTGTGTGCATCATTTTTTCATATAGGATTGTTGATGTGCATTTTGTAGAAACCACCACCGATTTTATATCCGTGTTGTTGGCTAACACCGAATCTCAACTTTGCTTGTGAGCAAACACCTTTGGTTTTTTGTGTCCAGAACCAGAGGCACCCACCACCACCTCACTTGCACCACAACAGCCAATAAAAGATTGGACAAAAAGAGATTTTGAACCAGTTAACCCTTTCATTTCGGCATCATGTACTAAATTACACTTTTCTGCTCTTTTAACCCTTCTTTTCGACAAATAGGACTTATTGCCTATATTGTATTTTTGATACTTTATTGTCCCATATGCATGCATATAGTGAGATTGTTGGTTGAAAGAGTATAAGAATAAAAGACCTAGGGTTGTAATTTTTGGATAAATCATAGAATTGGTGTTACTATTTCATTTCCCACTCACATACCTCAAATCCATAAAATAATAGACTCTATAGGGTTACATTATTATTTAGCAAGGAGCAAACACACGAGCAGCAGACGGTTCAGAGGTAGTGGTGGTTGTGTAAAATATTATTATCATCAAGGAAGTGTATCAAGTTTTATTGAAGGCTGTTTACACTTTTTTTAACCTGTAATAAGATATTCATTGCAATTGCAGTTATTCTTTTAGATAGCAAAAATGTGCTTCAAAATATTTCTCATTAATTGATTAACTTTAGGCCTTTGGTTTACTTAAGCCAAGGTGGACAAGGTTAAATTTTTAAAAAAAATTTAATTTTTTTTTAAATAAAATTAACTTTGATTGAGGAATTTAGTTTTTGACAAAATCTTATTTGTTATTTTCCTTGAGATGAAATAGAGAGGGGAAGGGGATAATATGTAATAATATTGCCCGCTTAAAAAAAAGTTCCAGCTAAAGATTGCTTATTTTACAGATGACAGAAGCTGAAGTTTGAAGGTGAATACAAAGAGTGAAGTTTACACTGTCAACTTAACTGTAAACATTAAACAAAGTAATAATAATCTGGCCAACCGTTCACAAGTTGTCTAGGAGTAGGAGTGTGGGTGGACAGATTAGTATCTTGGACTAAAAGAAAGTGTTATGTAGCGTTTGGGCAAATATCTAAGAAATAATGGAGATATTAAATTGCAAAAAGAGATTGAATACTGGGGACACTTCTGAGTGAGTGAGTGGGTGGGGGCAAAAGAAGAGTTGAATGTTCAAATTAAAACACGGAAGAATAATCAATTACATAAATTTGTATTATCAGATTATCCCCTTTCACCTTTTGACTGTTTGCAAAGCTTGTTCAAGAGCACGTGTGTGCAAGTCCATCTGATTAACCTTCAAGGGAAGAAAGTTGAATAAATAGGTAAAGCTGGAGGGGAAACAAGGGAAGGTGGGGAAGAAACGGTGTGAGATGGAGCGAAGTCCTAAGCGCATCACAAGGCAATTGGTAATTATGTGTTTTCAGTCCAACCAAATCATCATGTGTCCATTGTTTCTTGGCATTATTAATTACATAAATATAAATACTAAAAATAAGGCTTGCTGAAGTTACACGACAGGAGGGTTACCCGACACCCTACAAAAAATCGGCTGAAGTTACCCAACAATTTTTAGACTAAAGGGGCCGAACACCGCACAGTGGTTTGCTGGACCCCATTTGTGCTATTAAATAGGGTTTTTCTAGAGTTGAGGATAAAGTTTAAACAACCTCTTTGACAGTTGACATACCTTCCTTCTGATAATGAAGAGCAAAAGTTCCAGAAAATAAAAATCAGCAATCGAATCACTCAAGCTTCAAGAATAAGAAAATCATAACACACCAAGACACAACACAAATACATTTAACTAACCGTTATTAAATGAGATAAGAAAGACAGAAACTAGAAGACTAGAGCTGTAGTGTGATTATGGGTGTGGCAAGAAAGCTCTATTCTAACTATAAGACGAATTTTTTAATCCAAGGATTACAAGCTGAATGTAGTAGGGATAGGTCAAAAGAAAGATAAAAGAACGGAAAAGATCTGTGAAATTACGTAATTTTCCATACTACCATCAGATAGATATGTCACAATTTCGGGTAAAGATAGGAAAGACAGGATCGGTTATTTTGGCAAATTTTTGGGGATAGGAAAGATCGGAAAATGGGCATAGTCTGAGCCTCTCTGAATGGGAAGATCAGTCTTGAATATTGCAAAAGAACGGTCGAGTAAAAGTCCCATCTCTGCTGGGCAGTGGGACTTTTCAGGTTGGATTTGCAAACACTGGTGCAAAAAGGTGCATGGCAACGATACCACCCTCGGTCAATGAGTTTTTGCATACTTTTCTATGGCCTGATTATGACTTTAATATTACATGGAATGTTCGGAGATCTATAATTTAATATTTTTATTGAACTTAATTTTTTTTTAAAGTTTTTGAGTAAAAAAAAGTTGACTGAGGGTGGTATCGTTGCTATGCTGTGCCCGGTAGTATACAAAATTTGTTTAAGGAAAAAAAACTGTCAGCAGAATCTCAATTTTCCCATAATATCCACACAAAAATAAAAATAAAATTTGAGATTCGCGTTATATTTCATTTCAGTTCATTCTGACGCCGAACTTCAAATTCAGGCATTTGCATAATGCATGGCAAAATAAATTCCATTTATTAATTACAAATTAAAAACTAAACATATTATTCAACATTGCATTGATTACGATTTCGATTTATATGTGACATTTATTCTTCACCCCTTCTTTAAATTCGTCATGCTTCGACTGTTGGCTGCATTTTTTGGCTGGGCTAAGGTAAAAGGATTTTACACTAAGGTAGTAAGTAGGTAGATAACCGAACTTTAAGTTATGCAATTTTTCAACTTGTAAGCCCCTCACACAGACAGATAATGGGCCTATTTCTTATATAATATAAGAAATAGGAAAATTATCTGTAAAAGTCACAGAAAATTTTTAAACAGTAATTCTGGTCATAATATATTATGACCAGAATTACTATTTACAAATTTTCTTTGACTTTTAGTCGGCATTAATGATAAGAAAAGATTTTTGGTGTGATTTTTCTGTACGGAAGAGGTAATATAGAGGCTGAAAAAGCGAAATGCAAGATATGCAGTAAAGAAGAATTTTGTGGTATTGGAAAAAACGGTAACTCAAACAATACGGTCACATTTGTCCAGCCAACAAACAAAAGAATACAATAAAATGAAAAATAATTTAAGATTGTACTGAATACTCGGTTTATGAAAATTTCCGAGTACTCGGTCAGGTTAGGCTTTTTTGACCTTGACCTGTGACCGCATTTGACCTCGTAGAGAAAAATGAAAGAGGAAAAAGATGTTCCCTGTCCAGAGTTCTATAAGGTCCAGTGTTAAATAGGGGGGTCATCAGGAAAAGTTATTAGTCTGGACTTCGAAAAAATTTTGGGGGAAGATGAATAAGAACCTACCCTTTCCTACGTTGTCAACCACTGTACAATTTTGAAAATTTTTCTGAAAAAATAATTGTTGCCGCATAAAGGTCACATATCACGGTTGTGTGGCATTATTGTAGTAATAAGGATGATAATGATAAGGGTGATTGCAATTGAAGAATAGAAAGAATGCAATTCAATATTGTCGATTAATGCTAGTGGTTTCTTACTCGTTTGATTTTTGATGTTTGACAGTTCTTGAGTAATGCTACATGATATGAATCAATGAAATTGCAACTGATAAGAATATCGATAGCTTTTGGAGGTATGTAAACGAAAATATGCGAAAGTAAATGTAATATGATATGTTTCTTGACTTGTTAATTAATATTAAACTAGGGTTCGATTAGAATTCAGTGAACAGATTAGAATACTTCGGATTCTTTTTTTTCTCAATTTTATCAATTCGTTAGTATTGTATTGTGATATTGTGAACATGGTATGGTATAAAGTATCTGCTAGACTCTTAATCAGTTCAGTCGAAAATTAGAAGACGCAGGAAGTGTTTCAACTTGTAGTTCTGATGCCCTATTTCTAGTCTGCAGTGCTCTTTTAATGTAGCTTTGTATTCTTCGATGCGACAGTTTGTAGTTAATTGCTTTCATTAGGCTACTAGGATTCCTAGACTTGAGGAGCGAAAAGGGCTCCCTTATTTTTTAAAGGAGTTGAATTTAGTGAAACTAATAAAAATGGTTTTTAATAAGCCTGCTTTGAAGGTAAATGTTCCGTAAAATGATCGAACTCACGAGCACATTTTTGAATTAAGTTAAGGGAAATTGAGTACAAATAATAAGAATGTCAAAAAGGCTCACAGAGTAATTTCTTACTTTTTTAATTTTTACAGAGAGATCGGAAGGAAAGAAAATTTTATACAGATGACTGGGCCCTGGGAGACGCTGATGATGAAATCGAGGGTCCTCAAAGTTTTGATCTCGAGGAGAAGCTTAACTCTCCTCGATTTGACAGGAACCTTGTACGAGAGATGACAGGGAACGGTTAGTAGCGCAAATGGATTTAGCTTTATTAGTCCGGGGATGATGTAATATGAAAATGTGAATTAAAGGGGAATTTTTTCAATAATAGATTTCAATTTGGCTTACATACAACAGCATGGGTTCACAGAACCTTTAATTTTTAAGGACAAAGAAGGCCTAGGTATTCGCATCCCTGGGCCTAATTTTTGTGTTGGAGATGTCAAGACTTGTGTCGGTAAGAAGTGTTAAAAACCGATTTTTACGGTATTTAGATTTCAAGTCTGTTCTAAACGGGGCCAATTGCACTGAATTACTGTGTACAGGTTCGAAACGTATGTTGGATGTGATGGATGTAAAAACGCAGAAGAATTTGGAAATGACAATGAAACAGTGGCAAGAATACTATGATAAAGAGGCTAAAGATAGACTGCTGAACGTGATTAGTTTAGAATTTTCTCATACGAAATTGGAAAATTTTGTGGAAGCCCCTACAGTAGTAAGGCAACTAGATTGGGTTGATCGAGTTTGGCCAAGACATTTGAAAAATATGCAGACAGAGTCTACGAATGTAAGTAAACCTAAAACTTTACCTTCAATTACCTTGAATTTTTCAATGATTTACCTATTTTTTTAACTAACAAATAGGTCATGGATGAAATGATGTACCCGAAAGTCCAGAAGTATTGCCTCATGAGTGTGAAGGGGTGTTTTACAGATTTTCATGTAGATTTTGGAGGTACTTCCGTATGGTACCATATTCTTAAAGGAGCCAAAGTGAGTATTGCAGCAGAATGGTGTTTTTAAATCAACTTTTTAACTATGAAATGATTTATATTCCATCGGACCTTTTCAGGTTTTCTGGCTGATTCCACCGACAGATAAAAACCTAGAATCTTATCAGGAATGGGTATTGTCCGGTAAACAAGGGGACACATTTTTTGGCGATAACGTAGAGGTCTGCAGTAGAGTTTATTTGCAGTCTGGTGATACTTTTTTTATTCCATCCGGTTGGATTCATGCAGTTTACACACCTAAAGACTCACTAGTTTTTGGTGGAAACTTTCTTCATAGTTTTGGGATTGAAAAGCAGCTCAAAATTGCTACCGTTGAGGAACAAACCAAAGTTAGCAATTTTCAACAGTTATTTTTAAAATTTGTTTTGTGGCAAATACTAAATGACTAAATATTGATTTCGTTTCAGGTTCCACAAAAATTTCGGTATCCATTCTTTACCGAGATGTTGTGGTATACTCTGGAGCGATATGTGCATTGTCTTTTAGGTCAAAGCTTCATCAGGATTCCCTCCGACGAGGATGATGATAATAAAAAACTTTGGAAACCTACAGTGGGTGAAAGGCTTGTGCCTGAGGTATGGATATTTCAATATGTGATTTCTGCATTGCATTGCATGTATCTGTATTGCATATGGATGTTCTGATCAAACCCACATGTATGCTAATCAAACAAAATAATATTTTCAGGATGTTGCTCTAAGTCCTCAGGAGCTACTTGGCCTGAAAGCTATCGTTTTATACTTACATCAACTTCCGATTCCACGAAAAAATGTTCCAGCGTTGATATATGATCCTGTGTCCTTGCTAAAATCCATTAAGCAAATAGTTGAAATGCACCGTTTCGACAGCCCTGCTAAGGCTGTAACTGGAAAGCCAATTCTGGTTTGGCCTGGAGAGAGAGCTGAGGTCCATGTCAATAAAACTTAAAATTTCTTAATTATTTAAGCTCAGCGGAAAGATTGTAATTGTTAGTTTTTGTTTCTTTTTTACAGGAGGTTGGTAAAGTGACTACAATGAGGCGGAGTCGACCTTTCAAAGCCCTATCCGCCGGAAACAATAAAACAAATACAAATAATGACAGTGATTGGGTAGATAGTCCAGCGACAGCAGCACAAGAAGATTTAGCGAGAAGACGAGGTCGTTGTGGAAAGTGTCAAGCTTGTACAACATCTGATGACTGTAATCAATGTTCCAACTGTATGCTTCGTCAAAAATATAAAGATTCAGCAGATATTCTGCGTCGTAAGGTTTGCGTAATGAGAGAGTGTATGGCTCCGTTGCTCCTTACAAATGCTTCATGTTCTGAATGTGGAATGGATGGATGGGGTGAGACTCCTAGCACTTATCCCAGGTCGCACAACTCGTCGTCAAACTTAATGGAATGCAGCCTGTGTTGGAAAATCGTACATCCTACATGTATTGGTTCAAAAGTGAATCCGGCTACAGTTGCCATTGTGAACGACGATTTACCAAACAGCTGGGAATGCCCTATTTGTCTCGAGAAAACAAAGCCTGTTCGACAGATAAAACGACACAAGAGCATTGAGGATACGAGTCAAAAAAGCTCGATGGATAATAACAATAGCAATAGTGTTAACTTGCATGATGTCAGCAGTAATAGTGGGCTTCTTCACGATGGCATAAATTTTAATGGGAATAGCAATAGCAGTTGGATTGGCAAAAATAACATAACTCCTGTAGGACGAACGGATTTCGTTGGAGGCACAACTGTCAAAGAGGAGAGGATTGAAATGAAAAAACCAATGATGGAAAAATCGGTGAGCTATGAAAAAGCAAAATAACTGTTCTTATAATTTAAACAATTTTGTGGACTTTTGCGTCTTTGAATCAAAAACCATTAAATAAGTATTTCTGCTGCTTAGAAACATGTAGATTTAATTTGTACTCAATAATTATAGGAACGAGATGATGAAGATAGTGTGAAGCAGAAATTGGATGAAGTTGTCAGGCGTAAATCAACTGAAGATGCAGCAGCTAAAGCAATGGCTGGGAAGATGACTGCTGCACTTAAGAGAACTTTGTCATCTGGGAGCGAAGGCTCTAAAGCAAAGCATCCAAGACGTTTATCTGAAGATTCAAATGGAGGGGTTAGCAATAATAATTACAATGATGGAGCTCGAGGGGCCAAGTCTTCACTTGTGGATATTGTTGACAACAAAGGAATCCCTAAAAAGATCAAAAAGGAATCGCCAGAAGTGTCTGATGAAGACAAAGAGAAAGATCGCTCAAATGAAGAAGAAGCTCCTGTTAAAAAAATTTCCCCGATTAAATATCCTTTCAGGTAAATATTGAACTTCATTCTGTGTCAGATTTAACTTTTTAACGTTTGTGTTTGTATAATTTACGTGATTAGAACTGAACTATCTGGGAAAATAATGACAACGTCAAGTAAAGGATTGAAAAAACCTTCCAACGTAGTTCGCCCTGCCCCAAATGAAATTCCTGAAGATGATTCCAAAAAGCCACCCAAGAAGAAACTCAGTCATCAAGCAATACTCAAAGAAAAATCCATTTGGATCCCTGTCTTCAAACAGCTTGACATAAAAACTCTAAATCGAGTGCTTTCGGTTAGCAAAGACTGGAATAGACTTGGAATGAGTCCTGAACTCTGGAAAAAGATTGATCTCAGCCATCGGTAAATTAAAGTTTTACTACTGCTTACAGGCATGCTTTGTATATTATATGTAGCTGGTTAACTGGTTGAAGTTAAAGCTTAATTTCTGGATGCTACAGGCCAATTACAGCAGATTTGCTCAAAGGAGTTGTGCGACGTCAACCCAGCACCGTGATACTCAACTGGACAAAAATATCCAAACAGCAACTCCTATGGTTTATCAGTCGATTACCACAACTTCGGCATCTTTCACTTCAAGGAAGTTCTTGGAATACCGTATCTGCCTTGAAAACGTGCTTCTGTCCAGCTCTCGAGGGGCTTAATCTTGGATATGTGGATAACTTATTAGATAATGCAGTTAGAGAAATCTTAGCCCCTCCTATTGACTCTCGACCTGGACTTACAGACTCTAAATCTCGCCTGCGCCATCTTAATTACCTTAACTTGGCTGGGGCGCATTTGTCTGATGTTTCTTTACGGTAAGCGTAATTTATAAAACTCAAAGGCTAATTGATATTTTTAGTTACATATTTGTTGTCTCAGTGATTGATTTGACAAGTTACCGTTTGTTTTGCAGATATGTAACTCAGCATGCAGGAAGTATATCGAGACTTGATTTAAGTTGTTGTCCACGCATAACAGATGCTGGTATAGCTCAGTTAGGTGCACCAGATTCTCCTAGCTTGACGAATCTTACTCATTTATACATTACAGGATGTCCCCAACTCACAAACATTAGTCTGGATCATCTTAAACGATGTAAAAAGCTAATTTACTTGGACATCCAAAATATTCCTCAAATAACTTCTTTAGGATTAAGTAAATTCACAATGCAAGTCAACGAGGCTGAAGCAGTTGGTGGACGAGTTGGAAAAATGGTTGTGAAACATAGTCTACCCCCCCAGTTGGAAAATATGCATAACATTCGTCAAAATTTTTACCAATCGGAAAGAACCGGCTCAAGCAACAGCTTGACATCTCCACTGGTCCCACATCCTCACCCTGGAATTTCTTCTCTTCCTCATTTACCTCCACCTGCACCTCAAGGAAGTCACCCTAACTTCCTTCAGGGTGGTATTGGCAAAGCTCCGGGCGGCAATGCTGGAACAGGTGGAGGAAATGGGACTGCCATGGGGAACAGTGTAGTGGTTAGTATAATGCCATAGAATATGCTCATCCGGCTTAAAAAAGCTGGAAAGAGAAAATAGTTTATTGCAGTCTATTAAGCACGAAGGGACGCAGTTGGTTGTTAAGGGTTAATAATAGAAATTTTAAATTATGGATGTCTCAAATTCAAACTTATGCACCCCAGCTCCACAAAATACAATGATGTTTAAAAACTTTACAGAATTTGAGTTTTTACAATCACGTTTTTGCGTCCTGTCATACCGAAAAAATACAAAAGATTACAACGCTTGTTTGCAGTAAAATACTAGTTGCTTTTTTTAAGCAAGAAAACAAATTTATTCTTAAATAATAGTCTGGTAAGCTTAAAGTCTCTGATATCTAGAAAGTTACAAAACTTTTATTCTCAAGTCCAGATTATGTAAACAATATAGTTATAACTCTTATAACTATATAGATATATTTGAACACCATTTGACTGATCGATCAGTTAGCCTGTAAGGTCAGATCCCTTGATAAATAATTTCGATCCCGCACTTCTGAAAGTATACGTCACAGTTAAATTGAATTCAAACGAATGCATACTTCCTGTATATGCTGTACCCTGCAAACCATCTTCCCGTAGAAAACGATAAACCGTGCCTCTACAAATTTCATCATATTTTTTACGTCAAGTTATTATGTACCGAATTCAATCATTACTACTTACCTACATATTTTTGCCTTACTTGAATTATGTCTGTAAAAAAATTCTAGTGGAATGTACTTCATCAGGCTCATTTAAGTTTATTTATATTTGTGTATTGTTAGCCAGATGAATTATTTTGCTAATGAAGTGTAATACGGTATCAATAAGTAAACTCTTATGCATTACATTTCCTTTTTATTATTGGCTACAGAAGGTGTTTTTTGTTAAAAGACAATTATGGTTATTAATTAGGTTTTGTCTAAAAAGACACTAAAATTTAATTCCTTGCTTGCAAACGAGGATAAACAATTTCTATGTAAAACTAGAACGAGATGGGAATCAGCATATTTTTATAGCATTTTACACTAGGATAACTCATTTTACACTCTTCCACTTGTGTAAAAGTGTGAGTAGTCTTGAAAGTATTTTACACAAGGGTAAAATACAATGCCGTATGAACTTTTTTAAGTTTAATTTATTTACATTTGATACATGTTAATTACTGTCTTTATATTAACAAGTATTACAATTTACTAAAGGTATGAATTTCTAGTGTCACATATAAAACTAAGCAAGTAATTAGTTATTGTTTAAAATTAAAAGAGTCTTAAAGGAAAACGATACGCTCATCTCATTCATGACATACATCACAATAGCAACTCAGATTAGGTAATTATTAAATCAAGAACGTTTCAAATTACAAAGAGGTACTAAATTGACTCTTTAGTCTGTTTTAATGGGCATGATGCAGGATATAACCAAAATCGACACTTCAGCTGAAATTGTTTTCTACAGGAACAAAGTAAAACCTTCTATTTAAAATGCAGAAAACGGCACTGTCTGGCTTGGTTGAGAAGATTTAAAGAAATTTAAGGAAATTACAAATCTTACTGTTCGTTCTTAAGAAATTATTTATCGCCTTGTAGATGGGTTTTAGTAGACTTGATGTTACACGTTAACTAACACGTTTGAAATAAGTTCAAGGCTGGATTTTATTAGTACTGAGCCGTCGAAGAAAATCTGTAAGTCATTGTCCAAGAAAATATATACTTATATGGTAAAGGAAAGGATGAAAAATTAAGATGTAGCAAATGAATTAAAATGTAAAGCTTGATGGTTCCGATAGAAATGTTTATGCAGACACAAAAATTTTAGATGAAC
Source organism: Isotoma decorata (assembly GCA_034698605.1). Taxonomy (NCBI): domain Eukaryota; kingdom Metazoa; phylum Arthropoda; class Collembola; order Entomobryomorpha; family Isotomidae; genus Isotoma; species Isotoma decorata. Next base: position 17,339 of record JAQGBU010000263.1, read on the forward strand.
TAAAATTAACTAATTAGTTAAATTGATAGGAAATACGAAATATTAAAAGTAAAAACAAAAATAATAATGCTATACAATATAAAGTTGTACTTTATTACATTTGCATGTTCTTACTTTTTGTTAGTAGTCGTAACTGTCGTAAGTCAATCATAAAAATGCTTTGTATTGTGTATGCATTTTAGAATTAGAGTTTATATAGTTTTAGGATTTAATGATTTATAACTCTACCCTATTATAATGTAACTTCTGTACGCAAGCCATACATTGGACTAATCATTAACAATTTTAAGAATATTATGTGTAATGCTATTCTCGTGGTAAGATCTATAAGTAATACTTTATATCCACCTTGTATCCCATACGTGAATTGCAATTTTGGAATATAATACTACAAGCAGAAAAATAAAACCGAGAATACAGCGAAATCCGAAGTGACAAATAAAAACTTCATATGAATATACAATTGAAGCAAATTGATTGATGAATACTTTATTTTTAAATCATACATTATTTTTTCATTTTAAAGAAGGTGATCATTGCTTACAATAAATCTTACTTTGTCATAAAACATAAAGTTTATGTTAAAGCAAGGTGGATGGTCCAAGGTTGATAGATTCATATTGTTATTATTTTACTACATATTTTTTTAAAGTGGGTTTCAGCATTAAAGAATTATTAACTACCACGCACGAAAAAAATACGGTGGTTCGTTAAAAATTCACTATGAGATTAGGGGGAATTTATAATGTCATGTCTGAGATTCAAGGTAATTGAAAGGGGATTTTAACGCCTGAAATGTAAACCACGCACATACGAAATGCATTCATATAGTTGTAACGGAAAGTGTAAAACCTGAAAAAAATTAAGAGGCCTTCCCGTCTTAATGAATCATTAATTAGGATACAAGCTGTTAATCTATCTCAATCCAAAGTGAAATATTTAGATGCTATATGGAATGAAATTCGCAAGGCTGTCTTTGAAAAAGCTGTAGAATCAGTCACTTTTAAGTGCCATCGTAAGCACTTAAAACTATACGCGAAGGAAAGGAAATTGCGAGATTGTACAGAAAGTGCTTGAAAACGATTGTTTATGAAATATGTTTCCAAATCTTTTATGCTTTTGTAATTCATTTTAGCCTCTGTGAAGGACTTCCCGTCGATCAATCTTTGCCACACGAGGAAAATAATACCAGGCTGATCTTACTAACTTTAGACGATTTAAGCTTAAAAAGAATTTGAAGTAAAGGTGGTTTTTATTTGTATTCAACACATTGATTTACCGAAGGCTATTAAAGCAAATCAATAGAGGAATCGCATCGCTAAAAGTTGAAATATATGATAAATAGGATACTACAAATAATACTTAATAAAAATGCCGACAAGGGTCTCGAATTTCTTATGAATTTATGAAGATATTAAAAAATCAATCATTTGTCTCATTAATTCCTTTCTTTTACATTTTATGCGATTTTAATAAATAAATAGAACAGTTATTGTAAAATTGTGATCTGTGATGCTGAATTGTTCTGGTGATGACGCTAAACCCAGCCTATCCTTGCGTCAGTTTGTAAAATATTAATACTCCATGCAGCTCAGACTAATTTTAATCCAGTCCGCAAATGTTATGATGTGGTTAGTATATGTTTTTAGACCTAAGGTTGACCTAAATATTAGGTATTATGTGGGATATCTTCCTATTTGATCAATTTTGCATTCATAATCAAATCAAACATCAATAACTGCATTCAGCATTACGGAATTTGGATAATTGGAATTTGGACAAGTAAACAGAACAAGATATATTTAGTTTTCTCCAGATTGAAGCCCACCCTTGCTTTATCAGAGGTTCAATCCGGTATGGTACATTGGAATGGAAGTAATACCTTCTATGTTGAATTTTGATTTGGTATGCTTGTTTTCCATGTAATTGTTCTTCTAATTTCAATGGAATCCCTTTTTTTCAGACAATAAATATGATCATCAAGTTTTTCCAGTTCGTGTTTGCACAATTATGTAAAAACCTGGAAGAACCCGTGCCGCTTGGCATTTTAAGGCGTAATAGTATATTTTCCATCAATACTTGCGGATTAACTTCACATTAAAATTGGGTTTACAGCATGTAGGGTCTGTGCGGGTGCCGTTTATGCTCTGGGTTAAATAATCACTCATTCCATTGTGATCAACAATTGACAAGGGATTGTTATGATTTTGGATGAACCTAGAGTTGGAGATTTACAGATTGCATTATTATCTTCAAACAAAAATTCCTTAGTTAACCAAAGTTAACGGGGTCGGGAAGTGCCATTTCATGTTAGTGTGACAGCTCAGTATTCTTCAACGCTTTAGGTTTCAGCAAACTCATTATGTTTCAGTATGGGTCCAATCCAATCCTACATTTCAATATGTGAATTAATGCAAAGAAACAGCCACAATTTAGAATTCTTGTATGACGCCCGAAGTTAACTCTGCCTTTCAATACCGCAAATCACGCACAACACTAATAAATCTTGATTATATGGTTTTATAATCATTTGAAGAGTTGGAAAACCATTGCTACCTGATCATTTATAATAATAATAAACCATGACAAATGGATATATGAAAGTATCGTTAGAACAATTGTTACACTAGAAAGACCGGGGCACTATGCAATGCAATTTCATAAATTTTTTTAAAATTTTTTGTGAGTAAAAAAAGTAAGGGGGTGTGACCAATTTGCCCAATTTTACCAACTTTATCGTCCCTTTGACCCTAGGAACTCAAATGTGCAAACAGAATTAAAAAATTTTATTCCTATCAAAAGCTAGCCATTCAGACCGACGGACAGAAGGACAGACGGACACCATGAACGTTCACATAAAGTATCTAACGATACTTAATAATAATAATGTAGATGAGATACTTTAGGCTATATCTACGAATACATGGAAATCAAACGTTAACTTAGGATAAAAATGTATACTAAAGGATCCCTTAATTTCGGAATGTAATACCCAGATATCAGTCTCATGGAACATGGAAATTTTATCAAACAATCAAATCGGTTTTTCGAGGAAACTATCGATTAGGAGTTTGCATTCAAATGAAATCATGTTGTTTTGACGAGTTGATGTTATTTTTATTTTTATCATTCTTGGTATTTCAACCCTCGGGACATGTTTGCATTGACAAACAAAATACAAAAACAAATAATGCAGTTTTTCAATTTGTTCCTCTTTTCCACGTAAATTATTTAAAACCTTCATAACCTGCGAACATCCCTTGGGAAGGCAAATTCTCTTTGTGATTGTTTATGGCCTTTTATTATGCACTTACGCTGTAAACCCGTAATTTTAAGCGGATGAACCCTAAAAAATATTGTGTATCTTGTTTCCCACACAAGTTATTGTTTAGTGTTGAACTTTCACGGAGCATGGTTACTGATTAGACATTTTACTCAATCAGTAAACTGTCATTAAATCTCGTTTGGGCAAGTCTTAGATAAGAACTTCCTTTACAATGTGTTGACACTGATTTTCAATGTAAATGACTGGGATTCTAAAGGACGTTTTCATTTACATTATGAAAATCTCAAATAAGTAAAATTAATAACTTAATAATATCTTGTAAATGCTCATCAGAAACTAGTAAATGTCCTCTGTCTGGAAGAATTTGTTATTTTGTAAGAAGCTTGCCCAAGCATTTCTGCGTGATCGAATACCTGTTTTTAGGTAGAATTAAGAATAAGAATTCCAAGTAAAGAGTTCATCGAATATCTTTGCCTATCCACCTACTGCAAAAATGATATGATTTGTCTCCTCTGACTTTATGTTATTTATACATGGTCACTAAAATATTTCAACTGTGTTCTAGGAGTCTGCTATAAAACCAAAGGTATTTCAGCCAATACAAGAATTTCTAGTATTAAGTATGACATTATCTAGTAGACTAGTAGAATACATGACCATTTTTTAAATGGCTTGATCTTTTCATGTAGGTATTAAAAAAGTGGTAAAGTGAATGTAGTTTTTTTAGTAGGCTTCTTCAAGAATCCACTTTTTGTATAAAGTAGTTACAAAAATGTAGCTAGTGGAAAATTTCCAAGCCGAGGCAACACAACCGAATACGATAAAACTAGAATTAGAGCCCCCTACGTGGTTATAGTTTTAACGGTCGTAGACGGTTTGAACCCTTTTCCAATTACGTGTGTCCAAAACATTTACTTATTTACCATTTAAGTTTTCTAATTTTTTTTATAAAGCTTGTTTGGTTTGGGGCTCATTGCCATTAGTATTTTTGATCTCCAACAAACGGATTTTTATGCCCTGATTAAGCGTGGGTCAAGAAGTTGAATTTTAATTATAAAAACATCGCTAATGAATATGATGTATGGTGTGGATATTTTTTTAAAGCAGTCTTCGGCATGGAAGTTAATTTATGAAAGTGAATACTCCTGAATGATTTTGAATCAAGGTTCACGTTAATTTATATTTATGTTCTAGTAATGCTAGTAAATATAGGAAGATCGTGACATTGAGGTACTAGCATTTTTGGAATCCTGTCATTTATTATTGAATTTGTTTTATTGCCAAAATTCATTTCATTGAGCCTCTTCAAACTGAGTTCATGCAACAAAACCGAATGTTATGTTTTAGTCGTGTTGTTCAACCAAAGTTATTTCAGATACAAAATCTACTGAAATTTTTTGCTTACATTTTCACTACGCAAATATTCTCGTAAGTATAGTAGACATTTTGAAGGATCTACTTATTTTTAGGGATATTATAAAAATGCGTTTAGTGGAAAATTTCCAAACAAACGGTATGGGTAACTGGCCTATATTTTTTTTAATTTTTGATCGTTATGCTTTGATCAATAAAATGTCTATATAAACACGAGAGAGAGATTAATCAAATAATCACAAGTTTTACAACACAGATGTCTATGTGTATTTTATCATGAATTAATGGTGGATATGATGCATCTAATCGTTAAAAAAGTCACAACAGTTTTGTATATTATACTTCGCTTTATTGAAAATTCCAAATTGTTTTCATGTGTAGATTAGTCTTTGAGATGCATGGGTGATATCAACCGATGATGAGGTTATTGCTTTTATTAAGCGGCGTAGCCCCTTCATAGAAGCTTTATGTGAATGGAGGTGACATCCGCCTGTCCTTCTGTCTGTATGTCTGTTTCCTCGTTCCATTGATTCAATTTTAAAAAATCTGGTTTCACAAATGGGGACCTAGGGTCAAAAATAAGGCTGCGTTTGTAAATAGACCAAATCGACCACACCCCCTGAGCTCCACTCTATATAAGTTTCGTACCCCTTTCTCATACACATGGGCTGCGCTGCGCCACTTTGGCATACCGTTTGCGCTTGTTGGTTGATTTATAGTTTACCATAATTGGAAATGGTTATCTATAGATGTATGCATCCATCGTCCTGATCTGTGGTGTGCATCAATACTGTAATCAATTTATACTAGTTTGCACAAAATGATTTTATTTAACTCATTCACTGGATTCAGAACGGTAAAAAAGTATTTTAATTGTGTAAGTTTTGTAATGTGTTACTCCCGAAACACAAAATTATTAGTTCAGTGAGTCAACAGCGCGTTTTAGATGCATTTAGTGTGGGTCTTTTACCCACACTACTTTCAACCACATCAAACCATTCATCATTATCTCAAATATGTGCCAAATTAGAGTAGAATTGGTATTACGAATCATAATATTAAGAACTTCCCTCCTTTAAAAAAGAAATGCGTTTTCAAAAACGTTTCAAAAGGCTTACAATGAGTTCGCTTTTATTTTTATATACAATAATTGTACAACAATTTCATTCTACTGGAAACAAAACAATATCTCTTCGTAAAAACGACCACACTTTAACAAAAACATGTTACAATTGTATATAGACCGTTTCTATGTCACATTAATATGAAACATTGAATTCAGAAAAAAAAATTTTTGTACTTATTCGTGATGAAGCGATTTAAAGTTAAAGAATCAATTCTGTAGAAAAAATTTAGATTTCCATTCAGGACCAAAAATTAAAACAAAAAAAAACGAAAAATCGATGTCGATAGAAAACTAAGTAATGAGTCCTTTTCTTTAGTTTTTTAGTTGACCCCTGCTGATGGGTAAACCATCAAACACAAAATGTCGAACAAAGACTCTTTGCTATGTGTTTATTATGTAAATGCATTTACTACGGGATTCTCATTAGTGTAATAAGTTGAGCAACTCAAAGGAATTTGTCGAATTGTAATATTTTTAAACTTTGGACTTCTGAGTATAGAGCGTAAGGCTTGTAATTTTTCATAGCTATAACTGACCTGACCTAGCAGGTATTTAGTGGTAGTAGTATTAGCAAAATAATAAAATACAACTGGTTGTCGTGATTTACAATTACAAATCACAATCCTATCTCCTGAAACTACAACTTGGGAGAGAAATACTTACCATGCATTCTTAATCAATCAAGCCATGCCTTTGCTGACACATCAAACGAAATGAAAATCAGGGCATCACTGAATTAATACTTTTCTTGCACATTGTTAAAATCCTGAAAAAAAACTCAATTTCCTATCTAATAATGCATTGTGTTATAACTTTGCAATGAGCTTAGATACAACCACTTACCTTCCTTTACCATTGTTTTTTAGTCGATTATTTGTAAATTGTAAATAATTTCCAATCAAGCATAAAAAGAAGATTTTGTTTTTGACTTTAGAATCTAATCCTGCATAAAAACTAACAATGGATTGACTCGAAAAGATATATGAAGTATAAAGCTACTTCATTGTAGATTAATTTCATCCGTCAACGCCAAGCAGTCTAATCAAAAACGAAATGTTTGTCTGATTCGGATTACCTACTTGAATTTCCTATTTGAATTTTTTACTGCATTAAAATTTAGCAATTAATATATATTAGTGGGTCAAGTAGCGAGCTGGGTGTGTTTTGTCCTTTTTGTCTCTTTTATTTATAGCTCTCTTGTATATTAGGTTTTTGTTAAATGTAACACAACCTGATTCATTTTAATTGAAAACTGACAAAATCCATTGGTGATGTTTTCTTTAGTAGTCATTGTTTGTGAATATAAGCATTTTCGTATAAATTCCTTTATTTATAGAAATATTTGAAACATGTAAGGAAAATTTACAAAATTAAAGGCAGTCTAGGATTGCTAAATTTGAAACAGTAGAATACAAAAGTACCTATGATCTAATCTGTGTTTTATATTTATCATTGACTACGTTGAACCATGCAATTTGTTTTATTCATATTGGATAAAAATCCTTACTTATCTGATACTCTGGGACGTAAAATTCTTTCTTTGTAGGAAACTGTTGAAAATAAAAATTGATAAGCATTTCTTCAATACAACCACATTCAGATTCCTAAGAAATTAAATCTAAAAAATCTTTAGTAAAATTACGCCAAATTAAAACCTACTGCAGCCGGGCTGCTACAAAATAATTACCTGGTTTGAATGATACATAATTGCAACACAAATAGCAGCTACCGAATTTTATAATTTAGGACCTCTCCATTAAGAAGGCCCCCACCCTCAAGTACAAATCCGTCGTCTTAAAGTCAGTAACTAATTTTGACCCGAGATATGTTAACACCTTAGTTGGTTTTAACTTATACGATTAAACGCATTAACTATTTTTGCATGAATTGATGTATATTGTAGGTTTTTAGCATGAAGGTAGGGATTATAGTGTGTAGTGTAAGCCGAATTCACACACTCGATGAATTAAAGATTGTATAGTATTATTACATCTCTTTATCTGTCTAGTATCAAATATCTCGTTTCTCGTATCGGCTTCACTCTCAATGAGCTTTGTTATAAATTCCATTACACTATCATTTTATAACTTGCTGTCTAAAGCTAAAAGAGACTCATTCCACTTTTGCCCTCCTGAGCTGATCATTAATCAATGGCATTATTAGTGTTTTATATTGGATACATGTACATATCACACATTGAACGTTGATAACAGGAAAAAAGCCGAAAACTTTAGCCGTCTCATCCTCATCCGGTTAATTAAAACGGTTGAAAGTCATACAGTGATCAGTATTATTAATCCTGAAATGATTAGTTATTAGACTAAAAATGCTTTTGGGATAGAGAGGGATATCTTCTCAACCTTAGCCATTGTAGTCTAAAAATATCAATTTCAAACGTACTACGTAAACGTCATTGTTATCCGATCTGATCTCCGTTTTTCGTACAGTGGAAACCTCAGGGATGTAACATTTGTCAAGTTAAGTCTCCAAGTGCATGCCATATAGAGATTAAGAAACTGAATGAAAACTTGAGACGAAGTTCTTATATGCCTTATTCGGAGATCTGGGGTAAAGAGACAAATCGAATTATTTACAGTTATTCTGGACTCTAGACAGTGTATTCTTATCTCTGAAATCTTGATCTTAGAGACAATTAGCCCATAGTGAGCTTGGGTTTTTTAGCCGTAGATTTTATTTTAAAAGTTGGATTTGTCAGTGATTTCCAGCGTCGCAAAAATCTGCCAGAAGAAACTAACGAAATTTAAAACTTTATAAAATGTCTCTTTCAAGAAGATGGCCTGTTTTAAAAAACTGGAGATTTTTTATTCTAATAGGGTTACCTATTTTATTACTTCCTTTATTTTTCCTGGAGTCAGGAGACGCTAATGCGGTAAGCTAGAGTATTTTTATTCGTTTTTTTAGGAAAGTCTTAATTTTGCTTCAAAACCCTCACGTAAATAATGTTACAGTAAGTGGAAGTTGAAGGTGATTCAGTCGCATGGGTAGTGAACTTAGAATAAATTTTATCTCGCATGGAAGTTTACGCACGTTTTGAAGCAGCTAGGATTACGCTAAATCTTAGCTGCTTCAAAACATTTTTTCCTATGACTTTATGAAATCTTTTATCATGAACTAATCATAATCATATTTCTGAATGATGATTTTAAAATTTCAGAAATTCAGATGCGCTTATGTGATAATCCTGATGGCAGTTTATTGGATGGTGGAAGCCATTCCACTGGCTGTGACAGCATTTTTACCCATAGTTCTTTTTCCTATACTCGGTGTTCAAGACACGGGTAAGTGTTGAAGATTTCATTAAACTAATTTGAGGCAATCTCAGCTAGCTTTTTACATTTATTTGCATGCAAGTTTTAAGCAATATTTAACGTTTCTTATTTCACAAACTCTATAGCAAGTGTCTCTAAAAATTACATGAAGGAAACAAATATGATGTTTGTTGGTGGTCTTATCATAGCCTTGGCAGTGGAATATTGCAATTTGCACAAGAGAGTTGCACTGAGTGTGATGACCGTAGTTGGTACATCTCCAGTCAGGTAAGTATTCCTAGCCTAAATTTGACTATTCTTCTTTACCCAGGAACGCAAAACAACCATTTGTTATTAATTGTTTTGCGTATCCTTTTTGCTGCCATATTTACTTCTACGTTGTTAGCTGGAATTGTCATTAAAAGTGCAGCAGTTTAGGTAAAAGTAAATCTTAATCTTTACGTTCGCTTATTTATAAGTGAATAAGCATATTTTGTGGTATATGCCACGATGGGTGCATAATAATTTCTCATCGTTATTCAACAAACACGCCATAAACATTTTAATTTTAATTTTAATTCAAGGGTTATTGTCTTACTCATTGTGAATCTTTTACATTTTTAACATTCTTTATAGAATCTCCCATAAAATATTATCTTTCAAGTAAATACTTGAGCATTGGTCTCGGAAGTTCATGATGTAAGTAAGGAAGTCAGGAAGATTTTTCAGTCTCGATTTTTATTTTTGTAATTCAGACTTTGTATTTCTTAATCAGCATAAAATATACTTACGAGCCGAAGTTTAGATCTTTTTTCAGCCAATAGATCTTGGCCTCGAAGAGGCGTGTCTTTTAGCTTATTTTTGAGACGGTATATGTGCAAGCTCGGAATAATAAAAAAGTAAATTAGATGCTGAATTGAAGTCGAAGCAGCATTTTTTTGCAAACGTGTTTAAGCTTATTTTTTAAATTGATCATGTAAATCAAATTATCTGTATGTATCTTATACTAAGAGTTTTAGGTATTTATTTCTGGCTGATAATTTTTACCAAAAAACCCAATTTAGGGAATAAGAACAGGAATTTTCAAGTGGAAAAACTGATAAAATTATCCAGCACCATCCACTTTTTTTCATGCAGTTGTATTTAAAATCTCATGAAATGTTAGTATGTCTTTTGATATGTGATTCATGCCGACCTGTCTAGGTTCATATAGCAAACTTATCGTTTCTCAAGTGGAATGTAATGCTTATTATTATGCGTTCTCGTTAATTCCAGTGAATGGAGTCATAGGGGACACTCGAACTTCATTAGATACATTAAATTTGTCACACAATTTGTATAACGTGTCACATATACTTAATTGGAATACGCATAGGATCAAACTAGTGAGAACTATTGATATTAAACAAGTTTATTTAAAATAAAGTAAGAATGCAAACATGAATTTATGTCGTCAAATATGTAAATTATAATATGACAGTGCTAGTTCGTAATATGTCACACAATGTATTGCTAATAAAATGGATTGGAAATCTAATCAGTAGAATATAAATCGGCTTTTACGTTCGTGGCTTTTAAATATGGGCAAGCCTTAATTAACAATGGTTTTTATTGATCGATTATTGTTCACTATGTAAATATAGAAAGTAACACGAGTTCATACTGCCATGTGATCATGTGAATGGCATTAATGCTGCTAAAAAATCTTGAAAATATACGTTAAAAGCTCAAAAAATCCAAAATATGGATTTATGCAGAACTAAGGTGGTTTTAGATTCATTGTTACTATTCAAAATGTGTAATCCAAAGTTTCAGCGTCATAGGTGCATTGTTCAATAAAGCACATTTTCCAGGCCTTCCGAACCCTAATGATAATTAAGTGATGACATCACCCATCATGATTACCTGATTATTGCGATTATCTATAATGATTATTGTCGTTTCATAATCGTATTGTGATTCTTTGTCTGATTTTTACTATTTAGTAAATGATCAGGACTTTTGAAATTCAAAATCTTCCTAACTTTGTAGCGAGTTTGAAAAAATGCCCTATTGGTTCTAATGCTTTCTTGGAGAGCAGACTTTATAAGATTGAGAAAGCACATTTAAACTGTGACCTAGACTATTGGACTTATTCTAGCATTGTATTGCTAGTATTGTACTTACACAGATGAGGTTATTAGACGTAATGGGATACTTCATCAGTAATAGTACTGATGAAGTATCCCAGAATATGGAAAGTTAACTTTTAGTACTGGTTTTGGCACACGATTGAGACGATTGATTAGTTTTCTTTGTATTTTAATTAATTAATAATTACGTAATAATGGTCACAACTTGAAATCTTGATCTCTTTTCGTACAGACTCATGCTTGGAATCATGTTGACAACAATGTTTCTTTCTATGTGGATTTCAAATACGGCAACTACTGCAATGATGGTTCCTATTGTCATTGCAGTTCTAGAGGAATTCCAGAAAGTAAATTTTCATAAAAATGCAAATTAAATTAACAACATTAATTTTTCAGGTTTTTCCAATATGTTACCACTATTTAACTATAAATATTCTCAGGATTCGCAAAGTAGTGATAAAAAATCTGTATCTAACGCCCAAACTCTTGCATCCAATATCAAAAGTTTTGGAACTTTTGAAAACAATGAGGACGCCAAAGGAGATATTTCAAGAGTAGATGCAATTTCAAGCAATGAAGGCGGACCCTTAGACCTTTATGACGCAGGAGAGACTGTTAACAGTACAAATAAATTAGGCTTTGAAAATTTCAATAGTAGCACCTCAACCATTCCCATGGATGACAGTAGTATGGACTCCAATTCGTAAGTAATTAATTCTTGTTTGACCCTTAGGTAATTTTAGTACAGTAGTAGTGGAAGCAGTTTTAAGAAAACACGGGAGAAGTAGATGAAATAGCATTAGATTAGAATAGTAGCATTATAGCACGGTAGACATTTTTAGTGATTCATCCATTTAAGGTCAGAATTTTCTAAAAGGTTATATATAATACTAATGAATTTAAACTTGCAAAAATATCCAAAGTGGAGTTTATAAGGTTGGGTCAATATCAGATTCTAAGTCAAAATCTGCAAAGAAAACGGGTATCGATCACCTTAAAAAGGCACTATTACTCGGGGTATTGACTGCAGCTAACATCGGAGGGGTCATGTGGCCTTACACTTCTCATTCATCTATCGTCCTTTACCAATACACCACTGCCTTTTATAACCCTTCACCTCGTTCAAATTTTTCCAAATCCATTCGAATACCTCATGAAAGGTAATTTTAATTTTTAGTCTTTACCCAGGCTAAACCTCAGAATGTCATTTTTAATGAGCTCAATGTGCTACTGGTTGCAGATGGCCTTATCTGTTTGTTTTGGTTCCCTAAAGTGTGTCACCTACTAATATTATCCTTCTTATCGATGTATTACTTATCCAAAAACATAATAGCTATTTTAACAATAATCCATCTGAAGATTATTTGGCTGATGTTGATATCAGTATTGTGATGTGACTAACCTTGGCATAAGAATAGATAAGTGTCAATTTTTAATATCAATGTCTGTTTATTTGAAGAGACTACTTATGTGTAGTAATCAAACTTACGCATTCAATTAGGAACAATAGGTGGCCTAAACTTATAATTCATGAATAGAAGGTAGGAAGGTTACCTTTTGTCTGGTTTTTAGATTTAATTAAATTCATACCAAAGTTTGACGGTTGCGAGCATCTTCATGTTTAATTTGTGGATGGTAAAATTTGATATTAGAATATAATATATTGGTTCTTTCGAAGTCAGAAACAGTCTGTCTGGCTGATAAATACCAACATTTGAGTTAGAAAACAGCATTGAAAAACATGCGAATAATTTCGTGTGGTTAAATGCACTCGAACAACTCAAAGGCAATCCAATTTCATATGTTTTGATATTAAGAATCGGGGTCAAGACTGATTTCATTTAATGAGAGTGCATACTACAGATACCAAGTAAAATGCTACGCGTAATCAAGTAAGTATTAAACTCTGGCTTGCATATTATAAACAGAAGTAGGAAGAATGTGTTACGTCAATGCCTCCTCATGGCCGTAGGGTACTCGAGCAATTTAGGAGGAACAGGAAGTATCACAGGAACAACGCCCAATTTAGTGCTCAAATCTCTCATGTAAGATTTCCTTTTTGAAAGGTTAGGTTGGTTTTAAGTTGGCTTATGATGACACTAAAAGGGTCGCAGGTCGCAGTACAATTTACGAATTAGGGGGCTTGAATTGAAAAGGTACAAGGTTCAAGGGTTTTTATTATCTTTACTGTAGGGAAGAGCATGTTTTTAAATTGGTATTTGGTAATAGTACTATGCAAGTATTAAATCGGACATCAGACTAATGAGCATGATGGTATAGATATACATTAGCTTGAAGGTCTGGAGAGCTTAAAGCTAGTAGTTTTAATCTAATAAATACTAATCATGGTTAATTAGCTTGTTACTCAAATTAACTAATGAAATCTTGGGTGTTTCTTACTAACTTTGCTTTTTAGTATAAATATAAGAGAAAACACACAACTGAAAAGTATGCTCATGCTTGCAGTAGCATATTCTTCGAATCTTGGAGGATGTGGGACTGTCACAGGAACAGTTCCTAATTTAATTCTACAGGATGGAGTAAGAAAGTAAGTTTAATCTCTAGAAAGGATTAAGGTGTAAGCCATACACGTGCAGTGTTTTTGTAATTGTCTTTTAATCAGTTTTATAATTCCATTGGAAGCACAAGTAATTTTTGAACTGCTTTAATAAAGATAACAACACAATAGAAGTCGCGAGATAAAATTTCTAAGCTTTGTTTTATAAATTAATTAAGCATTTGGTAATCTTTCATGTATGCTTTTGAGCTTCAGACTAATGCATCCCATCTTGTACATAAGAATTTCGCTTAATTTCGTGCTTTTTTTAAACTAAATAGTGAAAAGTCTTATAATTCAATGAATAATTTGCAGATTGGACGTTGGTCAAAACGGAAAGTATTGGGATCTTACGTTTGCCACATGGATGGTCTATAACGTACCTCCAATGGTTGTAAATGTTATCATTGCATGGATGTATCTGGTTGTTATATTTTTTGGCCTGCCAAGCTGGTGTTGTTTTGGAAAGTCGAAAAAAAATAATGGAAACGATTCGGGGATTTCCGAAGAAAATAAAAAAAATGTAGGAAGGTTGATCAAAGGAAAACTAAAGGATCTAGGACCCATGACATTTCATGAAGTTGCTGTTGCAATTCTTTTCTTTTTTGTTGTTGCATTGTGGCTGTTTCGAGAGCCTAAATTTATGAAGGGATGGGCAGATGCACTTTCCACGGTGGCGATAGGAGATTCAACTGCTGCCATGTTGGTTGTCTTTCTTCTCTTCGTTGTACCCCGAAATGTTGATTTTCTAAAGACTGGTAGGGTCATGATTTCTTTTGCCTTTATTATACACGTTTTGTATTTTTGTATCAAATTTATACTTGGAATTTTCTAACCTAAGGAAAAGGAAAAATTGAAGCTCTGTTAGACTGGAAATTTGTTCAAAGTCATTTGCCTTGGGGTGTCGTGCTCCTTATGGGTAAGTTTATTCCGATTCTCATCTCATCTGTACAAAATTCATGATTTCAAACGATATTTTAAACCGAAAATTATTACCAGGTGGAGGATTTGCCTTGTCAGATGCTTCAGATGCATCAGGTCTATCTCAATGGATTGGAGAACAATTAAATGGTCTTAAAGATCTACCTCATGTATTGATTCTTTTTATTGTTATGATCATGACTGCCAGCATTACAGAAGTTGCTTCCAACACGGCTTGTGCCAATGTTATCATCCCTATTCTGATTTCATTGGTAAATTCTTTGTCAATTTTATGACAGTCTGATTTCAGAGAAAACTTTTTAAATAAAATGATTATTTATTCCTTAATTTGAATGGTTTTACAGTCAAGACGACTTAACATTCATCCTCTGTACTTAACGTTGCCGGCAACGATAACATGCTCTTATGCATTTATGCTCCCAGTTGCCACACCGCCAAACGCAATTGTAAGAAATTAACAACAAAAATTTTAATTTTATTAGTAACCACGTAGAAAACAATAAATTTGGCATGTTCTATATATTTATTAAAACATAAAGTTAAACATAAAGTGTTAAGAATAATTTGTTATTCTATCAATATTTTCTATCTTTTTTATTTCAGGTATTCGCAGCAGGAGACATGAAAATCCTTGATATGGTCAAATCTGGAGCATTCCTTAATATTTCCTGTGTAGTCGTTATGCTTCTTTTTAATATTTCTTACGGAAATTATTTATTTCAATATGACGATTATGTATATGCTAATGCAACAGTGGTGTAGCTTTTTGAATTTAATTTTTTTTATTTTAATTTTATTATACACCGTAACAAGTATTGTTAATGTTACCTCTTGAGTAAATAGGTTAAGTAGATGACAACAAGAATAAATATTTAAATTTGAATACTGTAAAAAAATATTGGTGTTTGCATTTTAAGAAAATGAGAGATCTCATAGAATATGATTTAGTTAGGCTGCATGGCAGAACCAAAGACTGATTCAATATACTGATACAATGTAAGACTTCCAGTGCATCCGTAACTTCTAACAAAGTTATTAAGCTCTCGTCTAATTCCCAACGTGTAGCCAATGAGATTAACTGCTTCGTCAAACAAATCAGGGAAAGTTGTAAATACACTCAAAATCAGACTTACGACCCCAATAAAATTTCCAATCTGACTTAAAATGATATCTTTGTTTCCAATGTCAATGCTCCACATCCCGTAAAATGTATTTGCAAAACTAAGGACGCTGAGTGCATTTCCAATTGCATAGCTCACTCTGTCTGATGCAGCCAAATAGGTTATGATTGCACTAGGTATTCCAATTACGAAACTGAAAACAGAACTTATGACTGAAATCATATTTCCAAGTACGGAGAAATACGATGCAGAGAATATTCCCGCAAGGGTTCCTGCCCCTCCAAGGACGATTGCTATGATCCCGATGTCTTGAAGCATGTTCGTTTTTCCGTCGCATTCTTGTTTTTTCCCTAAATTTAAGCTCAAAAGTTTCTGAAAGGTTGGTTCTTTTTTGCGGCGAATTTTGCCTGTGGATGATGCATGGGCTCTGTAAATAGTAGTAACTTTGTTAAAATTACAAATGATTTAAGAGGTTACAGTACAGTAAATATACGAGACGGTATATTAATGCTGAAAATCCAGAATGTGCAATAGACTAACAATAAGTTGAGACTACTAGTTTTTATCTGACAGTTGGGATAAAT
This sequence comes from Isotoma decorata, assembly GCA_034698605.1. Classification (NCBI taxonomy): domain Eukaryota; kingdom Metazoa; phylum Arthropoda; class Collembola; order Entomobryomorpha; family Isotomidae; genus Isotoma; species Isotoma decorata. The sequence goes on from JAQGBU010000263.1 coordinate 33,730, forward strand.
GCTTGACAGATTAACCCTTCTGGCCCTTTTTTGTTTAAGGTTTTGTCATGAATGTTAAAAATTCCAATCTCATTTGCTTTTGAATCAACACTTGATTCTTAAGATGGAGTTTCACCCAAAATTGCTCCCATAAGCTCTAATGCTAATTTCGAGTTTCAATATCTTTGCTAATGTAGATTGCAGGAAAACAAAATTTATGCCATTCGATAGCCAATAAAAATATATTTATTTTTATTTGATTCAATTTCAAAATGTTTTCAAAACCTAGATGCATTTAAAAAAAGAAGGCATACTCAAGATTAAACTTTTGGAAATGCATCTGGTTTGAAGGTTTTTTGAATAAATTCTGAAATTCGAAATTCAGAAATTCGAAATTAGCACTAGAGCTTATGCGATTTTTTTTAAGAAAATTACATTACCAATTCATCAATTTAGAGACAACTGTGGAAAACTAATTGTATGCTTCCACAACCTTTACTGCAGTGTAGAACCCCTGATTTCCAATTGCATTGTTTTTACTTCAAACGTTTGAATCAAAATTAAAAAATACATTGAACATTGAATGCTGTTGAAGGCACAAACGTTAAAAAATAAATACCATGATGTAGTTACAACTTTGCCAAAATGTGATTCTTCATATAAGAAAAGAACTAAAGAGTGAGATCAATTACAATCAAATAAATAGGCAAATAAATGTTTTCTAATAATTTTGTGTCCATCGCCACTACCTCTGCTCTACTGCTAAATTGTAACATACATTTATTAATTGTACAATGCCGACGATCCGATTCGACCTAACCTGACCTATCCAAATCTAAAAGTTGTTAATTGGAGAAGTGAGTGCAATATTATTATGCCATGCCATAAGCAGTTTTTATTTTTCTATAATAGAAAATCTTAGCAATTTTATGAGATATTCATATCATAATTAATGGGCTAGGGAGGAAATATTGATTTCCTGCTAAACTTGAGCTGCCTTTTACCCAACGCGGAAGCTAATCTCGAATTATGTCTTTTACTTCAATTCATGTAAAGCAGAAATGAAACCATTAACATTTAGGAGAGAGAACTTATCTTTAGCAAAAGTTTACTTCCTACAGAGAACAATTTTTAGACTTGAGTTTACTATAACATCATGAGTAACTTTTTCTAGAAAGAGGAGCTCGTGTGGTTTTTATTACAAAGTTTAAGCATATTTATGCATTCGGTGAATGACATTATAAAGGAACAGTGCTCCAGTTTTTTACTAATGGTGCCAAAATAGTATCTAAGCTTCTTTTACACCTGTGAAATGAGCCCAAATGTGACGAAATGTACTTGAACAAATTACTATTTTTATAAACATAACTTAATCGCACGTCACCGTATATTTCTACTTGGAAACTTGGAACGGGATTTTGTACAATTATGCAATGCATTATAAATCAATATCTTACTATCTTATCTAATACTGAAGCATAGATATTCATTAATAAGGTCATTTAAGAATATTTTAACGTTTTTATTCATTCTCTTTCAGGGAGTTTAAGTCTGTGCTTTGGTTTTCTTGTATGATCATTGTAACCCTCAAAACTGTTCAACAGAGTTACGTAATGGAATTAATCCTTAGAAGTAGCTTCATTTACCTAAAACTTACATGTAATTCCTTGATGGTGGGGTCATAGGAGTCATCATCCAATTAGTACTTCCACTAAAGTGATAAGACTTCTCAGATTGCATATTATTCGTAAATGTCGTTTTCGGTTTTTGAAATCCTTTAATAAAAAAAATCGTTTATTTTCAAAACTATTAACTTTTATCTTATTTTTTTAAGTGATGGATAAAGAAAACAGAAGATTTAGCTTTTGAATATTCAGCTATTTGAATCTCCAACATTGGTAAACCATAGGTGAATTTCTTAAAATTTTTCAAATGCCTGTTTTTGGAAAGGAAAACGGATATTCTAAAAATTGACTGGGAAAAAATATGAGAAATAATATTGCAAAGTTTAATAAATCAACCAAGATCTAATCTTATTCAACCATCAAAAATCTTTGTTTTCTAAATTTAAGTAAGTGATAAGAAAGCTTAAAATTTAGAAATCCTAAGATTATCAACTTCGAAATAAAACAGAGATCCAAGGGGCTAATCCAAAAACTTTTGTTGCTTAATGAATATAAAAAACCGTGGTCGCACTTTGAGGACGCTTTAAAACGGACGGATGACTAACGGCTGCACCCGAAAAGGAAGATAATAGTAAATTCCACAAGATGAAAATGCCCATGTACTCGGGGCTTTTTCCACGCTTCAAAAAATAGATCTTCATTATATCACTTTTTTGTTAATAACATAAGCTCGACACACAGCAGCACGTTCACACTTGTTAAAAATTGTCCAACTTTCCTATTTCGAAACACTTGTCTTAATGATTCCGGCTGAAGTGACTAAGGGAAGGTTTCAGGATTGGAACTGACACTGAAAAAACAGTGTTACCTTCTCTTATAATCAAACAAAGTTTCATCGGCCAGCGGATGGGCTTCATTAACAAATTCATATTTTCTTATTCTTTTCTAACTAAAGCGAAAATTTTTGTCAAGAGAGGAAGAGAGAGAGACAATACAATGCAGTATAGGATATCAACGCTGTACCAAGTGCATCCAACCAAAGCAACGTGTGAAATTATTCGTCTCATAAGAACTTGTCATCGTTGACGTTTTGCATACATTCTTTAAACACAAGAAAAATTGCATGTGTATCTTTGAACATTATAAAAATTGCTAACTCTTAATGTATCGTTGTGGTTGCACATTTCTACATTACCATCTGCTTTTATTTAAACTGTTTCTTTAAGTTAGTGTAAGAGCACCAGCCACTTACAACAATAAGTACACATTTGAGTACTAACTAAAGTGCAGGCTTTCAAGTGTTTGCATTTAAATGTAGAAGTTACACCCCTGTTTAGATTTTGTTAGGATGAATCAAGCCATAAAAATATTGACTGATCAAAAAACCTAGGCCACGTTAAAAGTCCTAAAAATTGCAAAACTATTCTAGCTAATGTTAACTTTTAGTCTTGAAATACCTTTGAAGTTTTCGCCGGTGTCGGGTTTTTATTGTGATGCATAATATTACTCAGGTTTTACTAATACGATTTAGTAACAGCTCTTTCCACGTTTTGTTATAAGGTGTTATTTTTCAGGATATTTGAAACAGAAATTAATTTGATTAACATTATGAATAATAGATTACACAGGTCGTCTTGCATTTTATACATTAACTTGAAGCTTTAAATTGGAAGTATTGTATAAACAAATAGTGCTCCATAAAATTAGGGTGTTCTTAAGTATAACTGTAAGACTAAGAGAAATTTAAGACAAAAAGTTTAGCCTTGTAGCATTTAACAAAGGTTTATTATTTGGCATTTTAACTCCAGTTTCATAAAACTTGGTCCGATGCTTTATAATGGACAAAGGCCCTTCAATTTCAATTGGCGAATGGGATCTTAACATACACTGGGTAAAACCATTCTAGTCAGACTCATGAAGTGCAATAAAATATAATGCTCCTTTTAACAGTAACTCGAATCACAAACTTATGGGAATTTATTGTTCTAACCCCCCAAAAAGGATGCCAGGGTACTGGACCTCGTGGTATTTTTCCACAGGGTCTAACCTCGCGGTATTCTAGAGGGGTTCATTTTTTTGACGAGGAAACTTTCTGAAGTTTCTTTGCATAATACCTAGTAGTACTACTAGGTTCATAATGCTTTTTGGATTTCTTTGTATCTTTCGTGTTTTTTTTCATAATTTTAACAAACATTAATAAAAACCATCCCTCGATCATGAATTCAGGTAGCTTGGCATAGCAATTGTAGATTTATTTTCCGCATGTCCAGGAAGGTTTTACTAGACCACCCGCTTATTCGACTAGACAGTCATTGATTTTATTGTCCTATAATGGGTTATCTACGGTTAGTACCCTTGGCCTTATATTTGCCTGCAAAAATGATTGGTGGTCATGATATCCCTTGGAATCTAATTTTGATCTTGAAATCATTCAATTTTTTGATTTGATTCACGTAGTACTTTTGATTCAAACTTGTTCTGATGGTATTTCAACTGAGACTGGTACATAGACAAATATCATAGTTGCGTAGAAAAACACAATTTGAAGACACTATAGGACACTTCAACCCCACGTCAGATCAAAGGATGGGCTCACTTTTGTGCAAATAAACATGAGCAAAAAAATAAATATCATGTATTCATACTAAACTAAGAAACCTACAATAGAAAAAATATTGCAGGATATGAATGATATTCTAAAAATAGTTTCTATTAATTTTGCATAGTCATATACAATAAAGGTTTGATAGGTAAAATCTTTAAAAATGCCAAATTATGAGCAGTTGACACTTCAGAAATCCATTCATCTTTAGAGTATCGCATCGTTTTAACTATTATTGACTTAAGAGTTCCCTGCAGTTGTTTTGTTAGCTACCTTCAACCTGAATGTAGCAGCATTGCACTTGCTACTGTTGTCTGAGTGCAAATTTGAAGAATGACTTTTTTGGTCAGACTCAATTAGTTCGACCAAACACAGAGACTAACAATGAAAGGAGTTTGTAAAAATGAAGAAGACATTTCTGAAATGATTTTATTGTGAAGATCATTCGAATTCAATTGGGCATTACAAAGGTGCTGGCTTTGATGTTAACTACACTCTTTATTTTTCAAAGTCGCTTCTAAATTGTTTAGCGTAATTATTTTAAGCAGTTTATTTTAAATTTAAAAAAAAGTTTGTGAATGATGTTATTCATTTTGGTGATTCATTTCCTTAGTTATGAATGATAGTCAATTTTTTTCACTCATGTCATATTGAATGGCTCGATAGAAAACCTCAATTTGGAGGTTCTAATGTCAGTAAAGTTTTAATGTTCTACTACTTCTATTTTGAAACATAACTAACAACTTGCTGCCGAGGAAATGGTTCTGTGAAAATTAATTAGTCAATGTGATGACGATATTAAAATGCTCTTGTAATATAAACTGGGATAACTTAATTGCTTGCAGATTCTTGGAAAAACTACCGAATTCACTAAATAAGTTTAAAACTGCAGCCATTGAAAGGTAATCTGGGTTAAATTGGCTAGGTTATGTAGGGGAAACGACAAATAATAGAGCTTTTCGTTAAACTTAATTCTAGAAATTTTAGTAATGTTTTTCCAGTTTCATGGTATTTTTAATAACCTTATTAGAATCACTAAAAAGCTTGTAAATCTGATCTTAGTGTACCTTTGAATTTGCTACATACATTATTAATCCGCAGGATCGGATCGGACTGAATTTAAATTCACAAAAATAGTATCGGATTATGGACTTATAGGAGCAACCCGTTTCTGATTAAGGCGTTAATACGATCCTAACGGACTAATCCGAGTCGGATCGGATTCGGATCGAATACAGCTCTGTGAATACAATAATCCTATTTACTTTTATGGACATGCTTGATGCTTAAATTTTCATCAACTTTTTAGTATACTTAGACTGAACAAAGAAATAACCTGATGCTGAATTCGAATCTCTGTACTGCTTAATTAGTTCGTTCAGACGAGTTAAGGGTATCTCCATGTATGTTCGTTCGACTTACTTGACCAATTTTCACCGATACCGAGCTTTCATATTTCTATTTGAGGTACACATAAAAGATCAGTCATTATTTTGGACTCTGCAAGACTCAATAAACTACAATTTATTGTATGCCCTCTATAGTTCTGTGGTTCTTCTTAAACAAACAGAAATTTACTGTTTAAACAATGGGTTGAAAAACATTTAAAAGCTAATAGCTCACGTGCTTCTATATAAAAATATTTATATCTATTATTGTGATGCCAAATTATCATTCATTCTCGTATACTATATAAATCATGTAAAATTAAATACTATAAAAATGTCAAAAATGCACTGTAACTGTAATTCATAAATAAAAGCCTAATCCTCGATGATTTTCCATAATTTCTGTACAATGGGAACCTCCAACCTGTTCAAAACTATATGTAATATACAATTAAGATATTTTATAATAGATGAGATGACTACCTAATGCAATAGAGAGATTTTGAATGAATTTCATAAACCAGTTCTTTAGAAAACCTAACTAAATACATAATCATATAATTACACACCCCAGATAATCAGAAATTTGTTTTTTATAAAAGTAAGCACCCTGGCTCTGACCCTGCATTGTAACAAACCCATGAAACTTTTAAGAAGTGATTGACAGATTCCGCAAGCTTATATTATGCCTTGAAAACTCCTTCATCCATATCAGTTGGCACAAGCTCTGTGACAAAAAAACAGAATTGAATAAAATTAGACTGAAAGAAAGGAAGCTCATTATCAATGTGTCGTATACATTTCACGCTTATTCATTGTACACACAAAAAAAATGATGAGTGACTCTGACTTGTGTGAAAGTTAGGTAGGGTGTGGAAGTTATAAATTATTATTCAGTATTGATAAGAAAGATATGAATGAAGTATCAGTTTCCCTTTAAACCGTCAAATTGGTCTTGCCTCTGTTGATAATGTTGAGCATTTGTTGTTATTTTAATGTTACATTAATTTACATTCAAAATTTAAAGAGGCTTGGTCTTTTCACTCATCATTGCAATCAGTTCTTGAATTGTATTTCTTCTGCTGGAAAACTATATTGTTTCTTTTGCACCAAGTTAAAGCTGATTGTTACCTCCCAAATTTAATTGCTACTAAATGTTTTGATACAGGGAAAAGCTAGAATTAATTATAGTGGACATTTTAACACGGTACGAGGACTTTGAATTACATTTTTTAATACCGAGCTTTCGAATTCAGTTAACCGAATCCTTCATTAGGAAAAAGTAGTTTTACATTGTAAAAATAATTTCATACTACAGTAGGACTAGATCAGAGGTGAAAACTATTGAATACAAAATTACATTGTTAATGTTTACAATTATGTTTATTCTTTGAAGTAATATTTTGTATTATTTCAGAAGATAATGTTTTTCTATGCTGTAGCTTTGTGGGTGCATTTTTCAGATGTTTTGAAAATCTTTTATTGAAGAGGTGAGCCATATTTTGGTAGTTGTAGTTGGCAGATACAGAATTTTTTACATGGGTGGCAGGAGATCGATTTAATTTTGTTTAATTGAGTCTGAATTGTTGTGAATCAACACGAATGTTTAATTCATTAAGAAGTCTTCCTTATTCTAGAACTTTATAGTGAAAGTTACGCAATTCTCCCCTGCAACCTATGTCTACATATTTGAGCTCTGTTCAGCATTGGGCCAACAGTATTGGAATAAGAA
>JAQGBU010000264.1:0-41051 GCA_034698605.1 Isotoma decorata
AATGAGCCATCTACTTGGTATAACTTCCACAGCCTTTTCCAATGGGAAATCGACTACACAGAAGTCTTTAAACTGCACTAATGAACTGTTCATGACAAATGCAGGAAAAAACAATGAATTTAAAGAAATTGTTTAAATTTGTTCAGGTTTAAGCAGACCAACAACCTCCTTCGATGAATCACACTGCACAACTGAAAATTAGAGGGAAAAGATCCTGCGTGCATACAGAAATGGCGGCCCTATTGTAAATATTACACGAATTTAACTTTGATTCCACGTGTAAAAAACACATTTTTCTTCTTTTTTTACAACATCTCTTTTACGTGAACTCGGAGTTATTTCAACGCGCATAGTTGTGCATCCATATTGAAAGTTAAACTCTCAGTGTAGTTTTAACGTAAGAGATACATGTAAATGTTCACGTTACTTTTTTAGTGTTGCAATAACATACCAGGGCTATATTTTGTAACATAATTATCACAGTAACACAAAAATAACATTGGGGTAGTTAAAATAACGTTGTTTTCACATAGACTTCTGATTGGGAAGTGGCTAGTGATGATGGGGATAAAGGTATTATTGATGCCATATGTGTAAAAATCCCTTTCTCTTACCTTAAACCTCATCCTCATTAATTAATAATTAATTACACTATACACGCACTCACCACCACTCCCGACTAGCTTCAACGTCCATCGGATATCCATGAGCCTTTGAATGCCCATGGGCTCCTTCAAAGCCCATGTACACTCATGAACGCACATTTCAAGCTCCTGAATGCGAATGGTTATAAAAATTACACGTGAATGTCCAGCAGAGTGCTAATGGACGTCTTTGAACATCAAAAAGTTGCCTGTGGATATCCATGGACTACAGATAAATGTTCATGGACATTTCATGGGCGACTATGGTGTCCATAGTCGCCCATGAAATCTCACATATGAACGCTTCTATTGAGGAAATTAACAACTGAGCTGTTGAACAAATGAACAATTATAATTTGTATTGGAATTCATGGATTTTAGTGAAAGATTGTTATATTTTTATAAACTTGCTTCTAGAATCTTAAAAAATCATAAAGTTTGTTTTTACTGTGATGTTTACCAGCATAAGGGTGCTTTTAGACTGCACCAGGGTCCGAATAAGAGAAAAACCGAAGGAGGCCTTTAGAGTACCACTGGATGGAAATGGTTCAGATTAAGTATTTTATATTTTTTCCAGTGAGAAAGTGAGAAGTTATACGAAGCTCTAAATAGAAAGTTCGTTTCTTAAAAGAGAAAGAGACGGCGCTGCCTGAACTCATGTAAAAACCTAAATGTAGAGAAATTCAGCCACATACATGTAATCATCAGAACAGCGTGGTAATTGACTTTTACAACTGTTATCGTCATCCTCTTGATTTTCATAATTGTCCTTACCCATTGTTGTAAATTCGACATTTTGTATAGAACGTTTGAATCTAGATTACATTATTTAATGCAAACCATCCCTTGTAAACTGAAGCTTCCGGCTTCCTTGACTCTAGACGATTTTACTCCATAAATACATTTCACATGTAATATACTAAAAGTGGATACTATAGTAGAGATTTGGTTAGCATATCATGAATACTCTAGATAATTGGATTGGGACTGAAAATGCTGAAATATTACTTTATAATTGTTGTAAATTGTGAAGCTAGTATTATTATTGTAGTACTAGTAAAATACCTCGAGCTCCAAGATCCATCTAAAAGTCCGTAATAGGCTTTAAAAAGTGTTACTCTTGGAATCCAAATATTAGTAGGTATTAAGAGAGGTAGAAATGAAACATGGGAAAAGTTGTGAATTTAGGGAATATATGAATATTATGAGGGATGAGAATGAGGTTGTAATCATACAAGTAGAAAGTACGTTTGAATTTGAATTGAAGAACTCTCATGTATCGATAAATCGTGATGAGATATCATTTCACAAGCTAGCTTGAGGCTTAGAGAAAGTGAGTGAGGTATCTATTTTGGATGGTTTTCCACCAAGGATGATGGTATTGAGGAAATGAGGCATGCAAAATAAGTGAGAGAGTAGTAACAAAACGTTGATTGAGAAGCGAGGTTCCTTGTTCGCCGGCAGAAATGTAATATTATAGAAATGTAGGAGAATGAAAACCGGTTGCACCAAATGGAAAAAGAATAATAGAGGAGAAAGTAGAGGTGAAAGTTGTTGGTGTCTACGAATGGCTATGAATTTTGATTCATTCGACAAAGCTCAAACTTTTCATTCAGTTTAGACGGTACGAGGAAACATTTTGGCACGGAGGGTATTTGAATGTAAATTGATGAAGGATGTTTCGTTCTATCATCGGAGAGAAGATGATTGGCGAAACTTTGTGCATCTCATTTCCATGTTTCTTAAGACTACGTAAGTACTTAGACTACTACTACTGCATGCTTCCTTTAAAAGTTCAATGATGAGTTCACATTCAAATGTAATATCATGTAGTAAACGGTCTACCGTGTATGAGCTTACTTTCACCACATATTAATATAAAGTACTAAATAGAATTTTGTAGAGCTTTTTCTATTTCTACATAAACTACTACTACTACTACTTCCAATGTATGAGTGACTCTCAGTACAGCTTTCAAGACACACTTTACACTTCAAATTCTGAAACTTTTATCGGATTAAAGGTTTTTTTCCGGAACAAGTTGATGTTGAGTATAAGTTGAGGCTGATCTTGTTTCTCGAGTGAAAGGGATGTTTCTTTTCTGAAGTTCTATCTTGCTTCGTCTTCTTCATTCAGGTTCTTCCTTTAATTCTTTGCCAAGTTATGCAGACAAAGACTACTACTGGTTTTTCTGGGAGGAACATTTTAAGAATCTTCAAATTGTACCCGTGTACATTATGGGTTCAAATAAAAAGTTGACTCGATTTGTTTTAGGAATGTCTTTTATATTATTTTATTATTGTTGGAAATCTTAGAGACGGTGGAGATAAAATTCTTGAAAAAGTGTCGAGTCAGAAAACAAGAATTTTGCAAGCTTTTAACATAAAATGTTTTCTTGATTTTTGGGTTAGATTCGTGCATATGTGATAAGTTAGAAATGGTGACTGAACCCTGCAATGCACCGAAATGGACCATTTAGCTCTCAGTTTTACATTTGTTACTTACCCTTACCAAAAATCTGTGGTTACTGCTTCATGCAATCTTTCTTTTGGTCTTCATAAAAATATGGAATAGTTAATTGTGTAAGAATTGAACAATTGTTTCATAAACAGATTTGCTTCTAATTTAATATGCATATACCAATGAATAAATTGACTGTGGAATTAATTTATATTCTGCATCTGTGGTATCAAATCAAGTTAGCCAATTAATTTATTGTGCCGGAGTTTCAAAGCATTCCCTGTGATATTAAACAACAAAAACGTCCAGTTAGTTGAATTTTATGTCTATGATTTTATTCATAGACATAATCATTCATTCATCATTGATTTGTTGAGAAAGACAAGATTTCTCAACTTTTATATTAATATAAAAGAGGACTTTGAAATCTTCCAGATTTGACCTTCTTCTTTCATTTATGTACTTATGAACAACATATCTTACCACTGATGCGAGCCTCATTGCCATTTATTTTGGTTATGACTGATCTCATTGAGTTCCTATCAGTGGCCCTTTGCCACTCGTCAACGTGTCTTATACTTGAAAATAATTTTACTGCCAAGTTCCACACTTCCAAGACTTCATTACATTCAAACCGGGTGAAAGTATGCAAAAGGGTTTAAGATTCAGTTTGCCTAGAGTAAATAAATTGAGAGACAGCAAATGTCTTGTTGTCATCGTGGTCATGCAAGAATAATACTGGAGGGAGGTTCCTAGCATTCTAAAAGTACATCCAGTGACTACACTACTGCAGGGCAGACAGAGAGTTGAAAGGAGAAAGCAGAGATAGAAAGGCTCTAGAGAAGGGACAGGGAATAAGGCACATAGAATGAGTAATTGCGGAGTTAAGCAAGTGGTTATATTATTCCCCACGGAGTTTTTCATTTCTCCAACTTGACATCCATACATGACATCACCTTCCTCAAGAGCAGTTCAAGTCCCTTACTGCTCACAGCAACAGTATCGTATCACCTATTACCAGTGCTTCGAAATTTTAGTAAGATTTTTATGTAAGCAAACAGATGCATCTGTACAGTCATGTCCATCCACTTTTAGATTTGTATAAGTAATGTATATGAGAAACCGAATGGTATCAACGAGTTACATCTTTCTGAATTAAACTTGCCATCCAATACCAGTACCCGATGAGTTGATCTTCTCAATCAGTTTTGACATGACTACTTTTTACAGTACCTCATACAAGTTTTCAACTGTGGTTAGTTTCTTTCATTGACTCGGGGGCTTGAGCCGCATACAAGATTGTGAATATTTTATTCATATTGCAGCAAAGGTTTGTTTGTTTGAACTCCTGAGTTCAATTCTGAGGTCAGGGGAAAAGGGATCGGTTCATAAAAGCTACCGTTCTAACCAGGCATGCTAATTAGCTAGGTAATGAAAGTCTGCAAAACGTTTTAGGGATGGTTTTTAGGTATAAAAAATTCAAAGGATTGCCTGCTTCTTGGGCAAACGAAGTAACGTGCTTAATAGTTTTTAATAGTAGGCAGTTTGCTAATTAAATTATCTTAAGAATCATTTATGTTTACGTATTTACGTATACACCGGAGCTGGTGATAGGAAGGCTAATTTGGAAAAACAAATGCTTATGCTACTTTAGTTTACTGAAACAGTTAAGAAACCCCACTACAGAACGTATTTTTTGTAGAAATTTTTCTGAAAATTTTACCTTGCAACTTATAAAGTCTAATGAATTTCTAAATCCGTTAAATAACGTAGTTAACGCGTGGATCTGCCAAAGTTTCCACTTTCTCATGCTTTTATTCTTTCTAGACTTTTCTAATCTCTCTACGCCTTATGATCAGTTCATTTTAAAATGTAATATATTCAGAAAATTCTTACACTGTCATAATCTGGACTTTTCTAAAGCTACAAAAAGTGACTGATGTAAAAGAGAGAGAGACAGAGACACATACCTCCGAAGAAGTAGCAGATCGGTAGATGGGACAGGGTTAAATGTGTCTAGAATACATTCAATATGTATATATGAATGAAAGGAGGCCCTAATGAAACATCGTAGTTCTATCTACTTGAATACCCTTGTTACACTTTTCCTTTTAACAGGCCTCTGTGGTCCTCTCTTTCTGAATTTTAAAATGTTAACGTTTTCCCTGTGGCATTAGTGGTATTCACCATTTTGTCCCAACTTTCACCTAGCAAAGAGCACTTACTGTGAATCTTTTACTGAACTACCCACACTACTGCCTAAACTTGCAGAATTTTTAGTATAATCTTTTACTAGATACTATTTATGAATGTATGATGCATGTAATATATAAGATATTATTATAATGGAGAAGATTGGCATGAGAGTATTATGCTTCTTTGTGCCACAAACTACTTACTGGGTGGAAGGAAATAAGCGCATTGTGCTTGTATTCTTACTGTGAAAGTTCTAAGGAAACTGTAAAGAAGGGGTCAAAAGATTTTATTCTAAATCTTTGTAAGAAATTTCAATAGCGCTTTGAGAAGATTAGAATAGAGTTGAAAGTGAAACCCTGACAGTGTATCCAATGTATTTTAGAATCAAACACAAATGGCCAAAGAATAAGTTGCTCTCCAGGAGTCTCTTTCTCAGCTTTTAAAGTTCTATACAAAATTGGTGAGAGTACAAATATATATTATGCTTCGGGTTCGATATCTTGGGTTTGTGTTATTTCACCACAATTTTCTTCAAATAGTTACACTACTTCTGTGATTCAGTAAGAAAATTCTCAAATATTTGTTAGAGTCTCTAAAGTTCATAGAATAAATTTGCTAAACTCCAGAAATGAGCAAATACTAATTTAAATGTTACAGTATACACTTATGCATTTTTCATTGAGGTTTGGTATCAGTATAATTAACACTAAGAATACATCACGGGCTTTCCGTTTGAACCCACGATTTTACAAAAGTGGCCTTTAAAATTACATCAGAAGCGGACATGCAGGAATTTACAAGATTTTTCGAACATGAAACTAAATAAATAGAATAAGATAATTTAGGAACTGAATGAATAATATACCACGTTACCATAATATTCCCCAGCCGTTAAATAATGTGGTTGTAAGACTGTGCGAAAAGTGAGAATGGAACGTTAATAAATACAATTTTTGATTTACTATAGATGACTATTTTGTAAGGGAAAATATGCAAATTAAGATCAAACAAAATAAATCCTAATTTTGCCTTAGCCAGAAAAGCATTCTGCTAATATACTACATTACCAGAACACATGGTTATCTTCCCGTTTCATCTAGTCACTCTTCTTCTACTTTTAGTCTTCTTAAGATATTCTTCCAGTTATTCCTATTCCTCAGCTTCTGATTTTCTCTTATTCAATCTGCACAGTTTTCCTTTTGCAACTCTTCTCTACTCATAGAATCTCCAAAGATAACAAAGCTTTGGACCGTAGGCTTTGTCATGCATCAAAGAGCGTCTTACGCTTGGCAAGTTTTATCTTCCTATTTCTAAAATGTATGTATTTAACTGTCTTTAGTGTGATGCTATCTTCCCTTTAGTATACTGTGTGTCTAAAATAAATTCTCTATCAATGTTTAAAACCATCTCGTTTTATATTCTTAAGCCTCTTGCTTTCACCTAGATTCCTTTCTTTCTCTCTCTCAGCCACACTAAATTCTAAAGATCATGAAAACGACACATGATTTTATAATATTTGAATAACGTTGTAATAATATTCAAATGAAAATTAAAATATAAAAGAAATCCTACTCTAAAGGCATTGCATTATTGCCCAAGTTTATTGGAAGCACAGCTGTTGTTTTTTAAGCAGGGTAGATCCCTTTTTATTAAAGGAATACTTCATTTCCTTTCTGAGTTAATCAAACACAAGAGAATAAATTCATGCAAATGTATGTATGCAGTAAGTACAGAGCTGGGTTTCAGTTTTGCTTTTACTAAGGGAGCAAGTTTCAATAGTTTTGTTTTTGTCATTTCTTTGAAGAATCAACATTAGTCTAAGAGAGCATTACTTTGATTTCATTGTTGTCGATTTTTCTGAAACTACTAAAACTTTTTTATCATAGCCCCAAGAAATTCTTCTTTTATGAGAAAAACATGATGCCTAGATAAATATACAATGTTATAAATCCCTTTTGAAGGATTGGAAAACGAAAAGGGGTTTAAAATTCTGTAAGATATTTAATAATATTTCCCAATGTATATGAGGATTAAATTGAAAACGTCTTCACGAAAAATAATCCTGATATATCATTTTTGATCAAATACAGATACTCTTCTGGCCTGGTTCTTGGGTTCTTTTGATAAATTTGTGTTTTATAAAACGTGTATTGTTACGCAAATGTGGCATCAGGTTTTATTCCCAGTAACCTCGTTTTACCCGTTTTTAATTCCTGAAATCAACATGGTGATTTGTATCATTCATTTAATAATTTTTTTTTAAATTGAATCAACTCAGTCACAGTAAGTTTAACAAATATTATATATATTTTATTATCATTTCAGTATAATATCTTGTATAATTTTAAACGACCATATAAACTTCATACTTCCAACGCATTTCACTTACAACTCCAGAATATTGCATTACCTTTAAACTTGTACTGGGAGGGTAACATTGCCATCATGCTTTTCAAGTTCATCAAACCCATTCTTAATTCTATTTAACTAAAAGTAGCCATCTACTAACAGTTTAGGTCTAAAACTTTATATTTAACAAATAATTTTTATCATTACTTACTTAGGATTGGGGACAGTTTATGTACGACATGGTTACTTTATAATATAATATTATTAACCACAAGGTAATACCATAATTTCTAAGATTATACATAATTTACAATGAAAATTATTAGATTAAGTTTGCGCTTACAATGGTAATTTTTCCTGTACTTCCTTATAACAGACGAATAAAACCGTAAAGGTGAGTGAGGACGTGAGAAGTCGTCTGTATAGGTTATCAAGATTTCATGTCTGTTTTACATGTAAATAGTACGAGCATTGTTTGTTTTAACATGGTAATCTTACAAAATGTTCATAAATACAGTTACTTATTTTTAGACAATTTCCAATTTTACATGTATTAGGGACACCAAACAACAATACTTATTTAGATTGATAATTTCCAACATTTACTTTTAGTGCCATAAAGTTTTTTTTGTAAAACTACATTTATAGTACGAGACAAATTATTGTAATTCTAGACAAAACTAGTCTTTCACGTTTTTAAATTTTAAAACTGAAACTTGACAATTCTGTTTTACTCTGTAGAGTGGATCATTGTAGATTGGATAGTTTCCTTTAGATAATAACTTTCATCAGTAATTCTTTAAATTTCTTACAACAATTTTTCAAAGTCCTAATCGACTTAAGAGTACGCATTTTTTATAGATGTATTTTGCACTTTTATTATACAAAGGTTTATACAAAATAGTGAAAAACAGTAATTTACTTAACTTATGTTCTAATTAAGTTTTACAGTTTAAAGGATTTTAATTAGAGTTTTAAGGGTTTTATTTATCTAGGTTGTTTTTTCTACTTTATATACTAAATGTCAACTTAAATGCTAAAGTTTTTCACTGGACACACTCGTAAAGTTTATTCATTATTTGAATTTTTTGCCAGATATTTATAATTTTAGAACCCTATTAAAAATGAATCATGAAATAAAAGGAATTCCTACGGCATGCATTAGCAAAACATTTTAGAAATATTGTTAAAAAATAAACAATTCTGTAAAGTTATAAAGAAAGTTAGCATTTTTTTCACAGTGGCCATGATGTTAGAATTAGGGGATTTGAAAACATAATGAACTTTCTCTGGACAGTGTTTTCAAGAATGAAGGATCAAAGCAGAATAATGAAAAATCTCTAGTCAGAACAATAGAATTCATTACTGCTTTAAAAGGCATGGGTTACGTGAATTCCGCAATATTTGCTAGTCAGAAACTGAATTTTCAAGATCTGCAAAAGCAAGCTAGATCAAAAATTATATTGAATTTGATGCAAGGAAGTTCCGTTAAATTTTTAAAGTCTGTTGATGTTGAAGTATCAAAATTGGCAAGCTTTAATATCAGCTTATTATAATTCAGCGAAAAGTTGCTTTCAAATGTAACCCACATTTAGACTTAAGTTACATGGAATTGGACACCAGCTTCAGAAAAACCACATTTGATTAGCATTTCAAAACCTATACTTGCTCAATATTTTTTTAAATCCTTAAAGATTATGCATTTTGGCAATGATCTTTCCTCAGTCACAAATGATGAAAGTTTCATTCAGGGTATTGTTTTCCTGTAGAAGTTTCTACTTTAGAAGACCTGAAATCTAATCCAAATTTAATTCCTTTGGAAAAGCTCAAATTCCAAAACTGGAAAACAATACAATCTTAATCTGCCAGTTGGCTTTTGCATGTTATTAGTACAAAAAAACTAGTGGTTAGTAATTCAATCATATCTGGTATTTGAAATTGAAGCATGAAATTGTGTCACAGGAATCTTTTGTAGCCACACAAAATCAACTGTCAAGAATGAGGTTGTCGGTTGCTTAGGATGATTCCAAGAATTGTGTGGGTATTTTCTTATTAAAAACAATAGCCTGCGCGCCCATATCAATGTAACATTTCCCATGCAAAGTGGACAGAAAAAAACATACATGTACTTTTGCAAACATTGATTTTTGAAATCCCACAAAAAGCTATTGGTTTGATGTTACATAAGAGGAGAATGTCGTTAAGACCGATAAAAAATATCTAACGAAAAATATTCTAGGAAAATAAGCAAATTATGCAACAAATTTCTTGGCAACAAAAAGTCTTACATAAAATAAATCAAATCCGCAATAAAAAGAAAATAAAAATTAGTATAAACTGGAAATACTGCTCACTCGCTATCACACTACTTTTCAACATACAATATCTTAATTATAATGTTTTTAAAGTACTGAACATCCTACATAATATACATATACAGTACTAACTGCCAGACATTAAAATGCTTCCAAATATTTTTGCAGTTGCTGCAAATTCTTAAATTACACTTTATCTATAGCTAAATAATCCTATGAAATTACTGCACCGTTGCTCAGCACGAAAAAATGTGTACTAAATTATCGAAGTCATGGGAAAAATTATTAAAACTTAAGGGTTTCAGACAAAAAGCAAATGTTATGATTCCAAAGGTTTCAACATGTATAATATTATCTAATTCTCTACAGCTTAAAATCTTAAGTAGCCTACACCATGTTACTCCTACATCCTATGTTCTACATTTTAAAATCTTGAGTAACCTGCATAATTTTACATAAGTCTAAATAGATATACATTTATAGTCGAAAAGTACTGTTAGCATAATATAACCTCAAGACAATAAAACTCTTTTCGTTAATGAGTGGGTCTGCCTTTACATCCATTATCAGAGAATTTAAGACGGTCGATTAATCTATCGGGGAAATACGGGGTGAGTACTATAGATTTCCCTTGGAGGTGGAATTGGATGACCCATGTAAGGATCTGCAGGGACTTCATCCTCATCGTAAGTATTTTTGTCGGAAGGATCCGGTAGTCCGCGACCACCACTACTGCTATGCATGTCGTTGGACAACAAAGTTTCTTCTGTAAAATTGCGGCTAGCAGTTGCATTAGGCGATGAGAAATTCATAAAATGAACAGAATAAGAATTTTCAACCGGTCGCCGCTTTCCTTTGTGACCAGGATGAGTCTCTTTGTTTCCTAAGGACTGGTCGGACGGGGAATGCTTCCAGCGTTTGAATCGGTGAGAAATTTCTTCATGAAGGATATTAAAGAACATAGAGGTAAGAGCCATTCCAAACAAAATATAAAATGAACAAAACCACTCTGTTCTGTGTTTGAACCTGTCTAGTCCTCCTGTTTTTTGTGATCTACTGTCACCAAAACTAATCGTCGTAAGGGTTAGAAAACAGAAATAGAAACTGTCAAGATATCTCCACTTTTCCCATCGGGAGACGACATAAGCACCCAGACAAACATAGCCTAAAAGCACCATGACACAAAGAGTGAATATAAAACAAATGCTGACATGATGTTCATGTTGGTCTCGTTCGTCCAATGAATGGTCATCTTTGTTCACTCGGTGAATATCACCATCCACAGGTTTTACATTGTAATAAGATGGATCCGATACTTTCCGTGTTGAAGTACTTGACGCGGAAGACGGTGACGATGAAGATGGTTCTCGACAGCAGCAACAGCAACAAATTTTGGCACAGAAAAATCTCGCTATTTTCGCCAAAAGGGAACCCACATTGGATAAGTACCAGAGCATGATTGGTATTCCAAATATTGCGTATATCATGGTGGCAATCTTCCCTGATGATGTCTTCGGTCCTATTCCCCCATATCCTATAAAAAAAAGTAAATCATAAGTGTCATGTAAGCGTCGCTGTATAACAAGTAATACTTCGTAAATTCACACGAATAATTCAATTTAAATATTATTTCGTTGGCTTAAATAACACCAACTCTAATACCGGATATCCACATCACAAACAGTTTCCGTTTCATTCCATTTTAGAACAGCCTTTGACAGGAGATATTTTAAAGTGGCTAGCAGTATATTATTTGTAAGTTGGAAAAGTAAGTAGTGGTTGGTATAAATGGTATAGACTATTAAGATATTACGGCTGAATTGAATGGATTTCTAAAGTTAGCAAGATAGGGTGGAAGAGTGGGTATTATTGTTAAACGAATCCCATAAAATAGTGCATGAACACTAGGTAAGAAATCCTTCGGATCAAATATAAAGAAAAATTTTCCTCTTCAACAAAAGCAAGAAATCATAAAGGATTTTCTCAAATTTCTATTACCCTCTTGTCCTGTAACTGTAACTGTAACTGTAATGACACTACACTAAAAACCATTCCTTTTCTGTGGAAAACAAGGAAAACAAGGGAAATAAAAAACCAAGTTGTGTTCTTAATGCATTTATGTGAATAAAAGCTAAAAAGGGAAAGGAGAGAATGGAAATACGAGGAAAGAAGTAAAGAAAGGAAGATAGTTGTGATGTATAGAAAACCAGAGCTTACACACTTCGCAGAACTTTGCAAAAGAATGGTTTTTGATTTAGAAGAGTCCATAAATTAGAAAATCATCAGCCGTAAACACGATTGTAACTGGTCATTAAATTTGTTTCGCTTAATATAATCCATTACATTTTGCAAATCTTCACTCGGTGACTTTTTCATCCACTGTGTTGCTTTCCTTTTACTTGCATCCGCTAAGCTAACTCATGCAAAGTTATTTTATCAGATGGTAGTTAGTTAGTTAGTGCATGATATCTCTCATATCATCATCATCATATCATGTCTGCCTGCGAACACCCATTAGGCACTACCAGACACAAACTGGTGTACCAGTGGATCATCCAGTTAATAGAACGTTATTATACACAAGTTGGGATAAATCTCTATTAACTGTCTCTGTGATGGGTTTGATTACCATATCTAAGCTACTCTATATGATATTAATATTTTACTTTGAAACTTTGATTTGAGTTGTACTAAAGTGATCGGGAAGAATTTAACAAACAACTTAACTATAAGAATAACCCATGACGTTTGAAAATGACTAAAATTCTAATATCAAATGTTTGCTGAACTCATTATATATATTTGATTTACGTTTTAAGTCTTTGCAATTCATCTTTCCAATTTTACCATCCGCGTGGATGGGAATTTCATTAAGAGCCATTAATCAATAACAGAAGAAAGTGGCTGAAGTGAAAAAGAACGAGAAGGACTGAGAAAGACAAGTATAATGTATAGTAGTGATAGAGGTAAATGATATTGAAATGAAAATAGTCTTTAACTGAAGACTTTATTCAGTGAGGGAGCCATAATTCCCAATTTAGCTCAGTCAGCAAGGATCGGATATGGTAAGCAATTCGTCGAATAGTTCAATATGCATGAAAAACGATGGGTCATAGCATAATCATCATTCATTTATCAGTACTACCAGCTCTGCCTCTATATTCACAGTCACACGGGATCGAATAGTGTAACTAATTGGAAGAAAGAATGGGCTTCTACTATTACTACCAAGTAAACTAGACAGAAGAGCAATGTTGAATGAATGGGTTGTTCTGGTTCGTTTTGGTTGTTCCTAGTGGTGAAGGTGACTATAATTGATTATTTTAATGGAAGTAGAAAGTTGTATGCAGACTCTGAATTGCTGAATCAAAACTGTTCCTTCCTACTCCTACTACTAGTCTGTGGGGCCTACGCTTTTTTTTATAGAGACAGAGAAAAGCAGGGCTAAAGTTGACATTGGAGAAAAGGAAAGGGGAGGATAGAAACCACATGTCCAAACCTAAAAACTGTATTCAATGATGGAGAAAGGAACCAGGAAGATGTTTTGCTTTCTACCTTCCTTTACTATATAACTACAGAGGAATATATAGGTATGTATTCCACTCCTTTCTGTGTTTGGTGCTCAAGTAATAAAATTTAACTAGAATAACTTCTTGGTTTGACAGTAAATATGCCTAGTTCAGTTTACCAGTTTCAGTCCTTCGATGTTCTTAAGTCACATCTATATGATAAAGAAGAGAAAGCACAAGGGATGGAAAAAAGAGAAAGTCAACTCTTGAATGTAGACGCTCAAAGGAATCTTAACTCGCTGTATAATATGACCAGAATCTTATAACCAGTTTTAAATTATAGCTAAAAGAGAAAGCAGCAGGATCTACACATCCAACCAGATGCAGTGGTGGTAGTAGCAGTTGACTATACGATGGGAATGAAGTTGATGTGGATGTGGTAGGGTATTTGTAGGTTTAGTATACATTTTAGAGGTTGAAAATCTAATAGTTAAAGTAGATGTTGAGCATTTGCTGGCTTGGTTGGCAGAATGTAAGATCGCACCAAGTGCTTTGGTTGTGTGCGAAAAGGAAGTTGGGGCATAATAAGCCTTTATTTAATGGCCTATAAATCTGGAGACTCTCGACACAAAATGTTCAGCTCTAAGAAAACTGCATGCTTTCGCAGAAGAAAAAAAGTTGAAAAACTCGCCAGTATACGAGCAGCATATTTTAGTAGGTTTAAGAAACGTAACGTCACAAAGCGAGTGGCATTTCTTCATGGTTACTACTTCTACTTGGTTCACACAGCCTCTTCAAATCTTTTAGAATGGTAAACGGTAGAGGATTTTCTATGGAAGAGATTGGGAATTCAGTTCAGAAGATCACAACAACAGGCAGGCAAGCTGGTACAAAAATTGAGAATTGTTCAGTTATCACCATCCCCTCTAACCTTAACGCAATCCATTCATTTTGATCAGAAGTTCTGCTCGTTTTCAGGGTAAAAAATAATATGGTACAACATACGGCATATGATACACCCTAACTGGTAAACACTTACTGCTTTCATCACTTCCTTACTTTCCCTTTTCACTTGGTCTAGTTTAGTGGGTTGGCTTAGCTGATGGAAGTTGTATGAATGTAGAAGCGTAAACTCAATAATTTTGTCAATTTTTAATCATCTACTCTCATTCATTCTTCTTAAGCTCTAACTCCCATAAATATTACCCCTGTCACAGTTCTACACGTCTGGGGTCAATCGTGGCTTAACTACTCGCAAATACTGAAACTTCTTGATACAAATTCATTCTTGGATTTTATTTGTATTCTTTCGTGAAGGAAAGTTGGAATTGGTTTCATCCGAAAGGAGATAACTTGTACTATTATTGGAACATGAATTTAAGGTGGAAGTCAACATGTCAGATATTGCGGGTGGGGACTCACAGGTAAGCTTTAAATAAGGGTGAGTTAACTCGTCTAACGTTTTCATTCGTTTAACATGCATTTCAATCCAAATCCCATTTTTCTTTTTTGCTCTCAGACTCTTTCTTAGCACCACGCATAATATACTGGGTTGAATGGCTCCTTTGAAATGAAAAAAAATGCATTTATTCTCAAAATTTTGTGTCTTATAAAACCTTAGATTTTTATTCTATCACCCTTTGCCAGTTTATCTCACCCGGTGTAGAACTCAGCGGAACTAACATTAATAACCACACCAGAGATCGTACATCATATTTATCGGAGCCTCGTGTATTTCTGAAGGGCAAAGAAGCTAGAGTAGAATAGATATTGGTCGTTTATGATCCTCTGCAACCTAGCTTTTATTGCCGTGAAGATTGTAATCAGAATCACACTACCTAGATAGCTAGTATCCCATTATAATATAATAGGCAGTGTGTAGTACTGCGGATGGATTAGATAGAGATTATGTGCTAAGCTTTAGTAAAGTAGTCTTATTCATATATTAAAAACTACTATGCCTCTTCCATCCGTTTAACTCTACTACAAGTTTATACTTACTGATTCTAACGACATATATCTAAAATATATATGATGTTCCATGTGAGCTTCTCAATTTCTGTTTCACAGAGAAAGTATAATCTGGTCAATTATTTTTTTAGCTTTGTGACAAAAGCACCATCGGAGCAAGCTACACGGCTGTGACTCCAATTTAATTCAACACATACTCTGAATTTATGGTTTTCCATGTACTACCGACAAGTAGGGATCAACATTTTAATTAGTGTAAAATAAAATACACTTGAGCTGCACACTGCATAATAATACAATAAAGGATAGATAATTTTGAAGAGAAAGTATTAGGCTAACAAGTACAATGCAATAAATTACGTCCTTTTTTACGAAATCGATTAGTAAGGTAAACCTACTTACTACCTTAGTAGTACTATTCTATACTCTTCTGTAGCAGATGCGGAGTTTAACCCCTTATATTGATCTATAATCATGAGAAACAGTTTCAAAATGCAAAGCTCCACTCTTCGTGTACTCCTTTTTTTATTATTCAAATGTGCTTTTTTATTTTATTTTCAAATTTTCTTGGCCATTTGTGTAGAAGAAGCTCATGGCTAGATTTGGGTTATGAGTACCATCTCCATTTAAGATAATACATAAAAAGAGTTCAAGAGAAAAGAAAAACATGAAAGGGCAAATAGTAGTGATAGTTCTAGATGAGAATGAAGACCCAAGTACTAACACAGATCTGGAGAAAATCTATTCCAATTTCACATTAGATTTTGTGGGCTGATTGTAAGAGGAAGAACAAGCATAGACAGAACGCAAGAAGACTAGTTTTTGGCCCTTTTTGGCATAAATCGAGAAAGCAATCACTGGCACAGGACAGAGGAAAAGCAGCCTTGGCTCTGTTTTATAGTATTTAGTATTGCATTTGCATTATAGTGGTACACTTGACGTAGTTGAAAGTTGTTCTAAACTATGAGTACTCAAGTGAGTGAGTAATACAGTATGAAACTGCTTATTACCTTACTCACTAACTGATGCTTCTACAAAATACCAACTGCTGCTCTGTTGAGACCGTAGTAGTTGCGGATAAGATGGGATTTGACTTTGGACTAAGTAGCACTTAATGGGAATGACGGGAAAGAGAACGTCATTTCATTTTATTCAAATCTTTGGATAGAGAATAGGAACTAAAGAGTCAAAGCATTAATACAATATCATAACTAAGGAAAGTAAATGAGGTGAGAAGTGCTTACGAGACATTCAATCCCCCATCTCAGCTACCACTTTCCCTTTCTTCAACAACAAGCCATTATTACTCTGCAATACAGCAACTCCGAGAGGGATAATGCTACCTAAGTAGCTATAATATTGGCCTATTATCTATAGTTGATACAAAGTCTCTCTACTACATCTTAACATCACATTTCCAATACCAATGAGACTGCCTCTTTAGCAAGCAAAATTTCTGACCCTAATAATTTTAAGGGATATAACCCCTCGTCTGCTCTAATCAAAGAGAAAGAAGAGGTTGAGTCATTATGCATGTGTATTGCACTCTTCTCTAAAGTCGTTTTCAAGAAACTACTCCTTCGTTATTCCCCATAATACGATGTACAATGTGATGGTGCGGAGTTGACTTTTAGTAGTACGTAACTTTACTGGTAATAGCCGTAGAGGGTATTCCTTCCTTCCTCCCTTGGACTTTGACAAAGTCATTGAATCTAGGCCCCATCTTTACCAGCTTTGCCCGACTCATTCGAAGAGATGAGAATGCCCCATGAGCCCTCGAGCAATTACTGAATGTCCTAAATCTCCAAATACTCTTAATAGTACAGGGTGTTTCGAAAAAGATATCTCTGAAAGGAATTTACATGTACAATTTGCAATCAAATTTCCCTATCTTAACTGTATTTCTATATCTTAAGTAGAAGTTACCAATTTACAAACCAACCAACCATCTTGGGGGTTGCTGTGAGACTGTAATCAGTTACTACGGTTGGAGTTTTTTTAAACCCGGGTACCGTGGCAAAATTGATACGAGAGGATAGAATGCCTGCTCTGATAAAATTTCAAATGTAATTTAAACATTATTTTGTATTCATATGGCTACGAAAGTACTTTAAAGATTTCCCCAACAACCGTCATCCCTTTATCCCATCCTTGAGTTGAAAGTACTTCAGTACACTTATATAAACCGATCATTAATATGAAAGTCAATTGGTACAGTAACATAGAAATTGTCATTACTAGAGAATAGTCTTCGGAGCTTGAGAATAAAGGAGAAGGGGATCTCTGATTGGGGCGGAGATTTTAGATAACTTTTCCTTTTAGGTAGAACAAGAACTTGGAAGGATGGAACCTAGGATTTCTATCATGTGTACCTTCCACTGAGCACGTAGTGTCCTTTTTTGAGTAGTAGTTTAATTATCGGAAAGAGGATTAAGTTTCTAAATGCATAATAAAATAGAACGCATTGCTTATACACTTTCGGTAGTTTCTAGAGAGTCACGTACCAAAATTCACTATCTCATTACAGTATACGTAGACGCTGCCTTTGTTATCTTTTTCTATCTATAATACTGGGTAAAAGTTAAAGTTACTTATTGGCTGATTTCTTTTCAACTTGCTCCTTTAGATTTTAATGATAAGAGCAAAAAATTCACAAGATATCAACTAACTCTTCGTATTTTAGACGAAGTAGTTATTAAACTCAACTAGAATTCCGGATCGGTTTAAAATGAAATTATGGCTTTCTCAATCTAGGTTTATTGAGAAAATTACGCCTTTTGCAATAACTGAGCTTATAAATCCTCGAGTAGAGCAGTAACTGATCCAAAATTACTTTTGGTGAAATTATAGTTGAAAAATGGCCATCGATGCGATGCTTGTACCGAATATATTTTTACAACTTAGGTGTTTACATTTTAGTAGAAATCGATATTTAAATGGGAATAAATGAATAGTAAAAGAATTAAATCGAGTTGCTAAAGTTGGGTACTCGGGAGATCAAATAATATAAAAGAGAGAAATTGACTTTGGACTTTCTCATTCTTCTTCCTTAGATAAAAACAATACCACCACTGGAAAACTTTGAAGTTCTGAACTATCTGAAATGAAATACTTTGAATATATTTATGAAGCCGGCAGCTTCTTCTTAAAACCGTTTCTAGAGACATAGTCATGGTAAATCTCTTTGACTCTAGCCGAGTACTTACTTTACTAATACTAGCAACAGTAACGCAGAAACTAAGCTCAAAGACGGGATAAAAACCATAAAAAGATAAGACATTGAAGTTGGATTAAATATCCTTTGAATTCAACTCAATGATGGGATTTTTCTTGACACAATATCATGCAAAATGAGTTGAGAATGAGGGCAAAGATAAAATAAATAAGCTGAACTGAAGTGGATTTACGTCTTAAAGAGGGACCGCAAGGACTGGAATTGAACATCATAGAGAGGTTTCCTTCACCCTAATGCCACTGCTGCTGCTAAGGAGATGAGGGGAATCAGAGGCAAATGGTCATGTAAAACTGACAAAAGAGCTTTGGAAATCGGGTGAATGGCCGAACATTTGGCTCAAGTTAAGAACCA
Organism: Isotoma decorata; assembly: GCA_034698605.1. NCBI lineage: Eukaryota > Metazoa > Arthropoda > Collembola > Entomobryomorpha > Isotomidae > Isotoma > Isotoma decorata. Next base: position 19,031 of record JAQGBU010000264.1, read on the forward strand.
CCCCAGTGTGAGTAATTTGAGCTCATTTTTCATACAAATCTTACTAGTTTGGAGTGGGAGTCCTTGGAAGAAACTGTTGTTGAAGAAACTCGTGAAAGTTTTATTAGAAGAAGAGTGGTGGGAGTGACTCTGAGTGACCCTTACTTACCGATTGTGGTTAGGGTGGTTAAGGCGAAGAGAAATGCTCTAGGAAAATTCCACGGGTAGGGGGGCTCTTGCACTGTGGCGTTCTCCACAACCAGAAGAACTCGTTCCAGAAGAAATCGTTGAAAGTTGCCAACTTCTTCTGAAGTCATTTTGGTCCAGTTATCCGGGTAGAGAATGTTCATACTCAGAGTGATATCCCAAATGTTACGCACTGTGTCACTTTTTAATTGTTGAATCTGTTCACTTTGTAGGCTGTTAAGTATGGCCATTGTCAGATTAGTCCCTCGACGACCAGGTGGGTAAACGCTTGCTGAGACTTGAACACCTGACCCAGCATTCCGATGATTTTCTAACGCAAGGAAGACAAAGGAGCCGATCAATGCGTAACCAAGGACCAAAGCACACACGAACATATTGATCACCACTAGCTTCACTGCTGATTTCCATGAAGGTGGCTTTTTTCGTCGTTGAGGTTGATATGATGAGGTAGTAGGTTTATTTCTTGAACTTTCAACTCCTACTAGATCTACACCTTCTGGAAGTGAAAACTCTCCCTCGTCAGAACAGTACTGTCCCCCTCCTCTGTCCATTCTGTTTGTTTAGCCACTTTCAATCCGATATGTCCTTCAATAAATCCAATGCTTCACCTTCTTGAGAATCTGTAAACAGAATTACCATTTAAATAAGGCAAACTCGTTCCATAATACAAACAGTTTTATCAACTTCACGCACATGTTCACCCATATAATGTGCATTTACAAGGAAACGTAGGATTATCCGATTTTTGTGTACTCTTTCCTCTTAATGAATTCTTAATGTAAACTTCAATGAGAGAAAATTACTTTCCAATAAACGAGCCAACTTTAGTTGACTTGGGTATAAAAAAGCATCCACAATATACAATTTGGTACAATACACCACTATGCACTACTAGCAAATATGCTTATTCAAGTGTGCTACTTTTAGACATTTCTCTTTCTATACCTTAAAATATTACAAATTTAATCATAAAGGTCACATGGAAAAGCCGAGATACAGAAAATATTGTATACTTTCCAATTGCAAATCCCAAGCAAAAAAGTTTTTCAAAAGCATTGCTCATTTTTTATCATGCATTTGTTTAAGTAAAAGAACACATACTTCAAAAAGTAACATAAAGGGGTTGAAGCATTTACCATTTCTACCCACTAAGTCATATACTTTTGGCATTTTTACAAAGTTCAAGAATAGATGAAAGCATGGATAAAAGCTACTTTCACCTTGTCTATCTCATACAGTAAGCCACTTGTTCATGTTTGTTGAATAAGTTGACAAAAATGGAATGAAAACAATCGGATCAAAAAAAAAAGTTACAGTCACATTTCTTACAATAACAATGTTATCCCTTTCTCTACTTTCCACTTCCAAGTTTCCATTCTCAGTTAAAGTGCATTATTATTGCTTCCACAATACTTCATGCATCCGTTTATAGATATACATATTACTTCTGCATTCTTTTCTAAAGATTTTATATAACGCATAAACGTATATGTCATGACGAGAACATTTCGTTTCAATAACTTAAGTAACTTTAATAATTAAGTAGGGCTAACAATCATGATTATTAATTGATTATCGAGGAGGAGTATGGAATGTATATTCTTAAAAATAAATACAATCTTTTATGGCCATAAACTGTAATATAAAGCAAAGTACTTTTGTAATAAATTCCAAAATTAATACTAAAAAATCCTGAATCTTAATTTCCGTACCAGCTGAACAAATGTTTTCTCCTCTTAAACAATTTATCTCATACGTATCCTTTCATATGCTTCACTTGACCTCTGCCTAACTTTCTAAAGAAAATAAAAGACAAGCACTGTTCAAGTAATTTAGGGCAGGATGATGGTATAATGTAATACGTATGTACAGACAGAGTAAAATGTGGTTTGAAATAAGTAACGTTATAAAAAGTAAGCTAAGTAAACACTGGAAAAGTGAGAAGTGGAAGAATCGTCAAAAGTAAGCAAAGTGGATGATATTGGTTTAGTTTGTGAAGAATTACGAGTTGCAAGAAACGGGTGGTGGTGAGGGTGTAAGTGCAACGGCAGTAGTTGTACTTTCTCTCAACACAGATACATTATCCTGCTATACACATTGATATTCATTATAACTACAAGAGGAAATGATTGTTGCAGAGATAGAAAGAAATTTCAGCCAAAATGTCATGTCGCTTTCACTCATCGCATTTCACTCAACGACTCTTTCCTTCCTAGACTCAAACCTCTTTTTCTTCAAGAAGACTTCTTAGCTTTAGGTAATATTATTAGCTGTACACGTGTGCATGCTACTTTTTACAACCTTGCAGTTATTTTTTGTCTGTATGGAACAATAAGTTGTGCATCTTATTTTTCTATACTTACTTAAAATAAATATTATTCTGCTCCCTTGATGCTTTGACATTTTTTAAATAATAGAGGAAGATGTTTTAGTACTTAAGATTAGAATAATACTTAAGTATTATATTTACTTTGTTTTATTACAAGAACCTTCGGTGGTAGTGAAAGTTAACTAATTGTAAAACTACGATTGTGAAACAATGCCGGGTGGGTGAAGAATTTTTTTTTATTTCATTCCCCATATAATACAAAATATTTATAAGTTACTCTCCACATGAATAACTCCAGTTGTATTCAGTGTAGTTAAAATGAGACCAACATGTGACGTAACATGAGGGGATCAAATGAGCCATTTATAGTGAAATAGTTTACGAAGACTTTATTACAGCTGCATTCCCTTTTTTACGGCTTCTCCTTATGATGCCTCCCTGGCATGTCGTCTTATCTTTTGAGAAAGAATCAACTACAGAATGGCATGGACAATCCTGAACTTTGTTGACAAAATTATCCTTCTCTTTTGTATGAAACAACTTCACTTTCCCTACAATTCTTTAGAGGTATGTACCTTAAGTCAAGAAAATTCGCTTGTCGCTTATGTCATACGAATATTATTTTTTACCTAAACCTAAAACATAAATGAAAGTACTTTGACATATAATGTACCCCTACGGTTTATACTATTCTTTTATATTAGATTGACAAATAGATCTAAGACAAGAGAAAAAAACCATGAGTTGTTGTAGTAAGTTGTGTAAAACGACGATATCTACCGTCCAGACGATAGGAGGGCGATAACATATTTGTTTTTACAGAAGCTTTTTCTCTCAGGTCAATCGGCTTCCCATTTCACTTTATATCCTTGAAAGAAGTGGTCGTATCATATAGCATGATGCTTGTGTACTTTTGACTTTTTTCTACTACTCCTACTGATAGTCTTGATAGTATACAAATAATAATATATCCTGCTGTGGGCCTGCCTGACTTGATCTTTTGTGCTTAGGGTTATCAAAGAAATGCTACAGCCATGATCTTTTCCGGAAGATATCCGCCGATCTCTCTTGTTTCTGGCATCAAGACGACGATAGAAGCCAGTAAAACATTTTCTCCGTGTCCACCGTTGGTCGGGTATTTACTTCAGTAGTGGCTACAACTATTTCTTTTGTATCCTTAAATAAAGGAACCCAAGGATTCCTATGTTCAATGTATATTAAGACAGAGCCACTAAAATGAGAGTATATATGAGATGCGATGACGATGATGATGATGACGATGAGGATAATATGTATCTCAGAGACATAATAGTAACAGGGGGATTGGCAGCCGGTATAAAGATGCGTTTTCAACTAATACTAATGTAAGATATAAAGTAAAGAATAAGACTGAAAGGAGAAAGAGCAAGCAGAACGAGTCTTCCCTATTGTCTTTAGCCCTTTTTCGGTAAAAGATAAAAAGAAAAAGTCGTTCCTTCTCTTATCTTTTCAATCCCAGATTCGTTTATTCCCTTTCGACGAACCCTTGGAATTTTCTATTTTCTCAACTATATCTCTCTAGTCCACCAAAAACACCATCATCACTATCACCTTAGTTTCCTTTCTGTCAAAGAAATAGGAAGTGGTGGAGAGTAGAGAGATTCAATGTGTGTGTGGGAGCGAGAGAAAGAAAATTAATAGACATTGCTTGCAAGCAGCCATCAGGTAAGAAGATATTTAGTGTTTGATATAGAAAATAAGGATTTCCACTAAACACAAGTTGATTCCACTTGGTCTAATAATCAGGAGAGGAGAGAAAGTTACTACGTATTATTCTCAGAGTTATTCTTATAGCTTGAGTCTTATCTGAGATCTTCAGCTATCTTAAAGGAAATGTATGTTCTCGCTTATTATGAAAAGACGAAATGAGAGCTCTTTTACGCATACCGACTTATAATAACCCTACACAACTAAACCTGATCTAAGATTTTCTTGGATTTCAACTCTAGATAATAGACTTTTTCGTAATAATGTCATGTGAGGCATCGTGGCAACCCTCATCGTGAAAGAGTCTTGAAAATTAAGTCCAACTCAGTACTTAAACTCAAGGGAGTAAATTCAAAGTGAATTTTACCTTTATCGTTTCTCGAAACTAATTCGTTTTCTGTCATCAAACTTTTCCTTTCACCTACACTTTTTAATTTGTTTCGTCACACTCTTCCTTTACTAGATGCATAAATATAATGATAACAAATTATGATGTTGCTCCGGTGAATGTGATGATGAACAACAGCTTTATTACTAGTAATGTATTTCTTATCAGTATATCGATCAGTATTTTTTATGGTAGAGAAAAGAGCACAAGCATGCATATGTGTGTCTATACTTCATAAGTAAAATACAAATAAATACTCGTATTAGAACCCCCCCCCCCGTAACTCCCCAGTGCTATGGTGACTTGTTTGGAAAAAAATCCTCCCAGAACCTAGCCTCATTCTTCCTAATTTTGGTAGGCTCTATAAAAGCTAGTGTAGGAAGTCTACACTAGCTGTGGTCACCCGCTGGGGGTCAGAGGGGGTGGTTAACAGCTGGGGGTCAGGGGGTGCGGCCACCCGCTGGGGAGGCAGGGGGTGTGGCCTCGAAAAATCATCCCCCATCAAAAAATCGATGTTTTGATGATTTTTGGGAAAAGGGGTGTGGTCACCCTCATGGGGGTTGGAGGTGTGGTCTCAATCAAAAATCAATGCTTAAAAATTGAAGAAAATTTGTTGACACCGTATAACCGATCTATGGAATGGACGACCTTGCACAAGAGGATACTTGGGAATTTAAGTAAGAGAACCATCCTTCATTAGAATTTAAGCCAGCGGGTGAATGCCGAAGATGAGAGGAGGGTCTTGAACCAAGAAATTCCCCGGTTTGGAGGATCCACGGCTGATTCTGAATCGGTGGGAGGTGGACCTTCTACCTCCAGCCACCTTGGAAGTCGGCGAGGGTCGCTGCTATCTGGCAGCCAAGCAGAGATGGAAACAGAGGATTTCCTCGCCCAGTGGGCAGACGAACTGCGATTGACAGTAGTACCCCAAGCTGCATTTATAATTCAAATGCTATGGCCAGCAGCTGCACCTCCAATGGGGAATACCTATATCTTCGAAAGTTCGACCATAAATACATGTACCCATTACATGCGATGCCTCGTCGAGATATTTCCTCAACATGGCAATATCTCGTATATGAGTTACCCTGGTGTTGGAGGTAGAGCCGGGAAAACTTGAACAAGAGGATACTTAGGAATTCAAGTTAAAAGAATTACCTTCTATCAGAGTTTAAGAGTATAGTTACTCATAAATTATTAAAGTATCGGAGATACTTTATGTGAATGGTAATGTCGTCCATCCATTCGTCCTTGACCGCTCTAATATTGGACAATCAACTTTTTCAAAATCTGTTTTCACAGGTGAGTTCGAAGGGTCTAAAGAAAGGTTAATATGTTAATGGGTCAAATCGGCCACACCCCTTGGCTCCACTCTCTGTAGCAATTGCAGTAAAAATGATATAACTTCCCACAGAATCAACATTTTTCAATTCTATTTTCAGCTATGACATGAGTGCTATAGGTCAAAGAGCAAAATTGACTTAAAGGGTCAAGAGTCACACCCAGGGGGTGTGGTTGGGGCAACTTGGGGGAATTGAGACTATTGCATATTTGGACTCAAAGGAGTCAGAAGAAAGATTCTGAGAAACTATGAGTCAAATCAGTCACACCCCCTTGGCTCCACCTTCCATTGCAATTACAGTAAAACTGATATAACTTCCCACAGAATCAACATTTTTTAATTGTTTTCAGTTATGAGTACTATAGGTCAAAGAGCCAATTTGACCTAAAGGGTCAAGGGTCCTACCCAGGGGGTGTGGTTGGGACAACTTGGGTGAATTGAGGTTATTTCATATTTCTACTCACTGGAGTTAATGGAAATGTTCTTAGTAATTATGAGTCAAATCAGCCACACCCCCTTGGCCCCACCCTCTATAGCAATTACAGTAAAAATGATATAACTTCCCATAGAATCAACATTTTTCAATTCTGTTTTCAGTTTGAGTACTATAGGTCAAATAGCACATTTGATTTAATGGGTCAAGGGTCATACCCAGGGGGTGTGGTTGAGCAACTTAAGGCGCATTGAGACTATTGCATATTTCGACTCGTACTATAAAATCAAAGAGCACATTTGGCCTAAAGGGTCAAGGGTCATACCCAGGGGGTGTGGTTGGGACAACTTTGGGTGAATTGAGGTTATTGCATATTTGGAATCACTGGAGTCAAAGGAACATTCCTAATCTTGAGAAAGCGATTTCCCATCTCCGATACTTGACTAAAGTCTTTGCGACGGTTTATTTTGGGAGAACCTACATATAATTAATGGGAAATAAAGAGCGCCATTCGAGGTTCCATTTTATGCATCCGTCTCAAATTAACTCTTTAACTGTTGTGTTGAGTCATTTTTAATACTAACATGAAATTGTAAACTCATGAGAAGGGTAAAAGGTTTCCTACTTTTGGGATAGAAATAGGAAGAGAGGGTCTAGTTATACCACATCATTCACTCTAACTATTACCAATAATTTGTAGAAATACACTGTAATTAGATCAATTCCGGTATCCCCAACGCTCTTTTAGTGCATTAACAACCTCATACAAACACTTTCAAAAACCTATGCAAACATTTGTACACCTTAAATAAGGCTTGAACTGCAATTTGATCAATTTCCTACCTTAATATTATCCTAAGAAATTCTCGATGCTTTAATTTAAATATTTTAATGTGTTTCATCCGCGGCTACGCCATTCATAAGGTAAATTATCATAAATTTCCTTGTAAAGGATCCTTATACATTAAGGAATGCTTAATTAATCATTGTTAATACGCTAGTCATCAGAAATTATTAAAAAACCGATGCTTTTAATTTAAATATGTAGCTACTATTAATTCAGTAAAAAAGGAAAGTAAAAGTATTGAAATTTATTGATCAACTACAATTGAGTTACTATGATTTATTGCAAAAAAGAATAAGAAAACCATTAATTCTGTATTAGATGAATAATAAACTAAAGTTATGTTTTATTTATGAGAACTTATTACAGTTAAAATAGTTCACTGGGAACTTACGAAGCATATAAAGATAATAAGGGCAATAAAGGATGGTACTACAAACCTCGAGTTTCACGAAAGGTTAAGGTATCAATAAAATGATATTCATCTGCAAACTTAAGCCTCGGTCTTTCCTCAATTTTTTGTCATATCAATCAAAACACCGAATTATAAAAGGCTTTTGAAGGCTTTCTATTTTTTCCTAAGTAGAAACATCAGAAACGAAATTTCTTTTCCATTGTACGATGGCGAGATATCTTTGCAAATGAACGGTAGATCTTATTGAATGTCGTATTGATTTTTCACAAGAGAAAGTTGTTATTATTAGATGGAAAAAATAATTTCCGCAGGGAGGAAAAACAGCAATTGAAATCATTCTTTTGAGGCCTAGTTATATCATCATATAATAAAATAAGAGCCTACAGCCCTACAAAGTAAAAATGCACTACTGTTTCCGCTAAATTTCTTCTGTATCTTGACCACAAAAACAGTACACAACGGCACGCTTCATAGAACAAATAAAATGATATTCCCTTCCTTAGATTTAGCAAAGAATTGGTCTGCTGAATTTCTCTCTGAAGGAAGACTGAAAATCCGAAGTTGGAAATTCACTTTTTTCTCACGATTTACTTTATGCTATGCCAATCGAAATTTCCAAGTGAAGTCAATATTAGTCAGCACTTTGTGTAACTACGTAGGGCGTAGAATTCAAAGAATTTGATTGCATTTGCTTAGGTATAATGCTGACCCAATTTATCCGAAAAGTCGGTGCTAAAGTGCTTTAGGGGGTGGAATGGCTTTAGTGTTTACTGAAACTTATTGTAGACCAAGTTAGCCATTCTGGAGTGTTAAGTTTTAGAGCTCCATATTTGTATCCTATGATATGATGCTACATCTGAATAAACGTGACCAGCACATTAAAACTAAATCAAAGAGCTTTTGGTTGTACTTGAGTTTAGTGAATTAATCATCTGTACATCTATCTACCATGAATCTACTCCTTCGATCACCTCATAGTTTGTTGGAATCGTCACGCTTGATTACGCCAAAGGGCTGTGAATTTCATGCTTGATTTAGTTTGTGCTCACTAATACAAAGCTCGCTCCCCTTTACAAAATCACAAAAGTACTAAGGACTACTAACTAGATCACCTACTCTTTGTTCGCTGTGCTAGAAATCTAGCCTGCCCAAAACCGCCGTGCGGGATAGCCGAAGCTCCTTAGTGACGTCACTTTACCAATGCAAGTTGGCTATAGCACAACGCCATTTTGGGCAGGCTAGATTTCTAGCAAAATGAACGAAGAGTATACGTTTTGTGTCCTACATTTTACAGTTTTAACTTTGTTCTTGTGTTATTAGCTAATCTGGATTTTGCAAAGGTTAGTGATAGTAGACATGTAGATAATCTCATTTCGTTCATAATTGGCTAAAGTGTAAAGGTACCCAATAGTATTTCCAACAATGCTTAAACAATGCTTAATTACAAGGAACAATGAAGATTAGGTTGTATTTTACTGACATTGGGCATACTTATCGTCAAAATCTATTATCCTAATTTTAAATCCTTGTCTAAATTTTGCGAAATTTCTGCAGAGAAAATACAGTTTTGTTGTTTACAGCTTTATAATTTTGTTCTACAGAATCAAAGAGATTAGATCGTGGGTGGACTAGTAGGTAGTAGGTTTCATGAAAAAACTAATTAATTAAGTACTTTAATTGAAATCCATTTCACTGATTAAAGAGCAAGATTTTTGCAAATGTTACACTGTAACAATTATTCTTAGAGAAAACAAAGTTGAGCTTGTAATTGATAAACGAGTAAGTCACCCAACATACGAAATTAAAGTGTATGTGGCACATGTGATTGCCATTCTTATTTCTACTACAAGATAGCAACGGAGCAATATAATTTGTTTGAGCAAAGATGTACTGGGCAGTCAACAGCTTGAATTAAAAATATATAAAAGATTTTTTTGTATCTGAGAATCGCAGACTTGTGAAATAGAATAATAAATCTTGGAATTAATTCGTAAGCATTTTTCTTATGTTGAGAATAAAGAATTCAGTTTGGATGTAGAAAAGTGTGTGGTCATATAAAAAGTACTTTGTAGTTCAGTAGTACATACTTTCCTGGAGTCATGGGCCAGCTCTTATCTCGAGCATCTCTAGTAAGTAGGGCCTTCTGCAATAAATTTAATATTCTGCTCACGAGCTGAGTAAAGTTTGAATAGCCGTGTTTGCTTGGTTATAAACAAATTTACTTTTACTTAACTCATTACTTTGAGCTTGTAATGTGGGTCTCGTGTCGTGTTTCTTCAAGAACCGACGAAAGTAGGGACGCTGTCCTAGCTGAAGACAATGTTCAACAAGAATAATAATATTATACACATAGTTTGTCTTAACTTCTTCTTGCCACATTATGACTACACACACACGTAATGTACAAAGACGAACACTTTTAGAGCCTACTTGCCGCAATGTGAGTAAGTAGTGCCTTGAACTTTGATTAAAATTAAGCTATTTTAGTAAGGCTTTCTATCTTAATTCAGAAAAAGTTCACTGTTCAGTCATCACCCCAAATAGTCTTCTCAATGTTACTCTAATGCAAAGTTCATGTTAATCTTGTTTTCTACAAGAATGCTGAAATCGTCAATTAAAAATCCTTTACATTGTTAGAATAAGTAATTTTCCTTTAGCCTAATTATTTCATCTTCTAACTACTACAGATACTTCCAAGCTTACATTTCCGGGAAAATTTGGGAAGTCTGCACTTGTTTAGAACTTTTTTGTTTACCCGAATTTTGCTGGCAGTGGTGGTAAAGTTAGCTTGGAACGAACCCTACTGACTCTAAATACTTGACTTTACTCAACCCAATGCTCTGCTTTTGAGTTCATCATTACATTCAATCTTTATTACTAGAAGGGAAAAACTTCCTTAGTCCATCTCTTTATACTATGAAGTGGCACTTTGACCATCCAACCGTGTCGTGCCTTTCCTAATTTTGACTCTTCAACACTCACGTTCACAAAAATATTTGGCTACCTTCTTTTGACATTAAATTTTCTACTTAAAAGCCGTCCTTTTTACTTAATTTTCAAAAAGAAAAATTTTATCTTGTACTCAAAAATCTTTAAGCATAAGTAATTCAAATAACTACTTTCTAGAAGGAAAAAAGGGTTCATCCAATTACCAAAACAAATGGTAAACTCCTTTAGTCAAAGAACTGCACTAGATGTTATAGTCAGTCTAGCCTTTGAAATATTACGAGCTTTCACTTTCAGCTTTCACATCCACTTTTCATTTTTACATCATTTCTTCACAGATACTTATAAGATTAGGTCATGCACTTTCTTTATTCTAAGAATCCCTTTCAATTCTTTTGTAATGTATTTCTTACCCCTGGCTTAAAGACATCAACATCTACGATGATGTCATTAATGATAAATAGTCGAATTATGTTTTTATTATGTATTTACCCACTCAAATGTTATAAGGAGATAATTTTAGCAGTTAGTAGTTACTAGTTTGGATATGAATGGCTTAAGTTACGCATGAAGTAAAGAGTATCAGACCGTAGAGAATTTTAGCCGTTTTTTTGCTGAGAGGTAAAACCACCATGTCCTCTGACCACTGGAACCATGAGTATCGTCTACATAGACAAATTTATCTCCATTCCATGTATTACATAAGAAATACATATATTGTAACCGGATTTATCATACTCTTTATTTGAAGAATCAAATTCCGTGGTAGTGAATAGAAATGAAAATAGAAACGGAAGCTTCACAAGTAGTCGAGACAGTATCCGGTTCTAAAGAAGGTTTGATATAATACAAAATGATATTAGAATGATAGGGAGTTTATTTGAACTGCGTTGCTATAAAAGGAATCTGTAAGTACCATATAGACTAACCCCCATCCATACCAAGGCAGCCAACCATGTGGGATACCACAGATATCTCTTTAGCGTTCTCTTTCCAATGTAAGTGAAGTATATACCAGGAGAAAGCAAATCTGCCATGAATCACTAGACGATTTTGGAATAGGGATAAAATGGCTGGTGAACAAAGAGTGAAGGGCAATTGAGGATAGGTTGTCACGAAATATATCACTCTTCTTGGACTACTTATGAGACAGTGGAATATCACACAAGTATGGCATGATATATTGGAGAAAGACAGACGACTGGAACATCTTTCACCATCAAGCCGCCACACATGCAGCTAAAATAACATTACTTACACATGTACAAGATGATACTGACTAGGCTAAAGAACCAAAACCACTATCGAATTGAAACTGACTTTTCTTGAAGACAATTTTTGTATTACCGTCTTATATGGTCACTTGGTTTGACCATGGACAACCAAAGTAGCCCCTTGCCCCTAATAGCAGAAGTAGAGGAAAAATGACCAAAAAATCTAAAGCCACACACATACTTAAAGTGTATACATTTATACATTTTAGTATGATGATAGTCAACCAGTCGTACAAAAGACCAACTATTAACCACGTAGCCCTTACGTACTTTTTTCTCATCTTTTGCTCCATCATGCACATCCAACAAAGATCAAGTAGCCTTGAACACTGAAGGAAATAGTAATAGTAATAAATATTACTAGTACCGACTACCGACCGAGTTGCTTCTTCAAATCATTTCTCTTTTACTTTGTACCAAAGCCGTTGGCTCTTTCTTGCAGTTTTTATCGTCCTCAATCTTCCTCACTGAGGGAAACACAAGTGTCAAAAGCCAGAAGAATGTTGTAGAAATAATATTGGAAAACTGTGCAACTCACAGCCCTAGCTCAAAGAATATAGAGAGTAAAAAATGTAAAATGTATAGAATGGTACATGTTTTACCATTTACTCGTTGAAGAAGGCAAAAGTCAGCCTTTGAAATCGTTAAGACCCATCCCGTCTCATTTTATCAAAAATTACTCATCTTTCTTTCAGTTGTGGCCCATAAGAAGAAGATAAAGTATTGCATCGGCATGGTACATACTTTTCTCTGTGGATGAATGTACTTTCTTGAATATTGGAAATATCTATAACTAATATCCAACTATGCTCTTATTGCTTCAACTATGCCTGGCATGATCTGATACTTCTTGATATTACACCTCTAGACTCTAGACCCAACTCTCTATCTACCACAAACATAGTTGTTCAAGACATTTCTCTTTCTTTCCCTTAGACCAGTAGTATAGTCAACCAGCTACTTGCCACCACCACCACCACCATGAACCACCTACATGTAACATAACTTTCTTCCAAAATCATTGCTGACTGATCCTCTCTTTCATAAATATAGATGGATATCCTCCATTATTGAGCTTACTAACTCAGTTTAACTTAACCATAAATATGTTCTTTCATTCTTTCACCAACCGATCGAGTAACCGACCACAATCCCATGATCCTATTTCTCCTACTTTAAGACTACTGCTAGGACTAATATCAGAAGAAGACGTTAATATCTAACCACCACAAGAATTTACTTCAGAAAAGCTCCTGGTTTTTTGTATAGGATACAAATTCTATGCTGGTAAAGCTAGTCTTTTTATATAAATCCTACTGGGCTCTAGCTACTAAATGTACAACGTATGGTAGGAAATCTTTGAAAACTGAATACATTCTTTTTTTTACCAGATCAGATTCTTGTTACTTTACTCACTGCCGTCTTTTTTGGCTCAGCTTGGACGCTTAATATTATGGCTGAGATCTTGGTTTTTCAACTGCATAGAATTTCAATAACGCTGCTCGGCCGGCCCTTGACTATGTATTATTACATTCACGTTCTCTTTTAATATTATGAAGGAGCTAGTAGCTCACTTATTCTTCTCTCTCACTCTGTTTAGAAGATGGAAATATGGAAATCTTTCTCAGATTCCATAAACTTTATGAAGCCACAAATTCCAAACTTTACTGCTGCTATCTTAATTCAAGGATAGAGTTGTCATATCTGTTTGCAGGTACAGAGAGGATGTAGTCGAGTTACTTAACCACTAACTCACTACTCATTACATTTTACAACTTCAACATCCTCTACTCTAGCTAACGCATAAAGGGATCTCAAATGCTAAAGAGCAATTTTAGTAATTACTGCTTATGCTTATATGTTATTTCCCTTTGCCCAGCTAAGGATGATTATGGCTTACCGTATTTTAGGTTTTAATTTTGGTAGGGATGTCCGTGGTTTTTATCCAAGGGAGAGAGAAACTTGAATATGATGAAGATTGATAATAGTTAACAATGTCTACGCTTCTACACTTTACTTTTTTTATTACGTAATATGTTTTGTCTAATTTATTCGTAACTTCGTCAACAAACTAACATAGCTGTCACATGTACAACTAAGAATGAGTAAAAAATGTTTAAGATAAGACTGGTTGATGTTTTTTTGTCTTCCAAATGATTCTGTGTCTGCTGAAACATTATATCAATCCATATTAATTGTCTAATGCGTCATGGGTTTTAACCAAGTTGAAGGTTTGGGTTTGCAATTGAATAGGACAGAAAATAAATAAGCATATTAGGGGGATGGAGTCTCAGTCGCTTTTTAAGGGTTTATGCATTTTCTTTTTTCTAGTTAACATCGTATAACACTTAAAAATTAATTGTAGCAAAGGAAAGGATCTTCATCCCTTTCAAAACTTTAGTGTTATCCGAAGCATTTCTTATTCAAGCTTTTATGTAGCCGATCACCATTATATATATGCATTCAATTTAACAGCAAAAACAAGAAATCTAGATTTTGAGAATTCTATCCTCTAAATGTCTTGTGGAGTTGATACATTCCATTACACCCTTAGCGTTTTTAACGAGGTAAGAAGGACATGATTTCCTTCAAGTTGTATCAGCATCAGTCCTGCTGGGTCATCCGACCGAAAGGAGTATAATAATACTGTCGTGGCACCATGAACCTACAGAAGATATACCTTATGATAAATATAAGTGTTCCATACATCTATACACACATATACATATAAGTTTCAATCTAAAACATTTCACAGCGTCAGAAGGACGTATTTATAGTAGGAGATAGAGCAGAAGAAAGTATCTTCATAGAAAAGGACCAAGAGAAAAAAGAAGTAGGAAGAGCCCATACTTGTAACATACATACGATAAGGGCGAGGAACACTTGAAACATTGATTTAGTCCGTAGAATTAAATTTGGGCTGAAAGAAATGTAGGTAATTGCTTTTTTAGAGACTAACTCCGCTGAGAAATTCCATTCAATGAATCTACTTTCATCCTCCATCCTCTTGTTGTACTTACTCCATGTATACAAGTATAATAATACCTAGAATGCCGTAATAGCCATGGCATGCAGTAGTAGAAGTCTAAGTACCCAAGGCTTTCTTAACTCCTCAGTACTTTCCAACTAAAACTAATGTAAGTATATAATAGACCAACATCCACCACTGCCTACACACAATCAATGTCTCCTCTTATAGTAGAAAGCCCATCCAACCGACACCCAGGGAGAAGTGAAAGGAGAGCGAAGAGAAGAGCCCATCCATCTTGGACTAAATCAGTCCCTTTTTTCCCTTTTTTAATATGCTGTTTAAAGCTACCGGATTTCCTGTCTCAGTATTACTCCTCCTTTCATTTCTAAAATGCTCTCCGTCAACGCTCTCTCCTCAACTAAAGTACCAGTCTTGAAGACTGAAGCCCCTGAAACAGTTTCTTTTTCTCTGATGATACCAAGATACGATAACACATTATAATAATTGTATGAGTGAAAGTGAGCAAGTAGGATATACAATCCAACAAGTTCCTCCTGCCGACTAGTACTGTCTGACCCTTTTCTAAAAAAGAACCTGAGCATCTCTATATAGGTACTTATTTCTTACTTACTTTTACTTACGTTTCTACTTGTTTTCTTTTTGCCTGAGGAAGGAAAAAGATTGAGAAGAAAGTGGGATGAAATGATAATCTGATGGAAATGGATACCACAGTACTGAGTACCAAGTCAAGTATAGACCAGTTGGGGAAAACCAGCACCTGGGATAAAACTCGTATATATAAATAAATGGTACTTCAGGTGCTTTTTAATACGGATTTTATTGCTGTGGATGCTCTTCATAGTTCTTCTACTCCTTAGGATGAGCAAATAACCAGCAGTTTTATCTAATAGGCATGTGTGAATGTAATAAAAGTTTCACCTTTGATCATAATACTTCATGTGCACTAAATATAAATGAGATCTGGTGTTTCTCAACAAAAGTAGTGGGGAGTAAAAAATAATCTCATTTCGCAGTATGCGCAGCTTTAGACTGATAGATCAATTAATCACCTGAAGGCGGAGGTGTATATATGTAGATACCTAAATGGTAATTAATTTTAGGTGGATTGAGGAGGGGATGGGAGAAAGTACCAGGTAGTTTAGTAGGTAGACATGAGTAATAGTTTTGGTGAACCAAGTTGGGAACCTTTGAAAAATATATTAATTAAAGCAACAGGGTTAAAATAATATGATGAAAGAGTTTCTGGATTTCTTTTATTGAATTTGAAAGGTAAAGAAGAGCATTAGCCTGAGAGAAAACATGAGATTGAGCTTCCATGGTCTTTCTTAAGAGTCCCGTATCCAACATCAAGAAAGAATGTCAAAGGTCCTGGCGATGAAATGAGACCAGGTTTTTCTTCATTTTTACCCTCTTTTGATCTCATTGTTAACTCAAGGATGAGGAATGATAGACATGTAAAAATGAATATCAAAGAGGAAGAGTAGAGGAAGATGAAAGAAAAATATCTGATATACTTTTTCAACTTCTTTCTTAGAACCTTCTTCATATAAAGCAAATTCAACTCTTAGAAATATTATGTAGTCAGAAAAAGAATAAAATTGGGAGGAAGGAGACGATTAAAGAACTTGAAAGGCACAAACTCCTATACATTTACTTAAAACAAAAAAAGGAATTTTATATTTGCAGCTGTATACCTTTTTTTTCCTTTTTGAGGTTCAACATGAAAAAGATATTTTCATTTTTTCAACCAGACATAAAGGCTTAGATCAAACCTCACACAATTCATGAACTAGTTGCGGGTATACCACAAAAATTTCAATAGGAATGATAAGATGTAATTAGTAATTAGGTATAAGAACATGTCGAGAAAGTAGGACACAAGTCAAAGGCAACGGTCTTAATAAATAATTCAAGTATTTTACCAAGCGATGACATGGGAAAAGTTGTGCTACAAGAACAAAAATTTTCGAAGGGGAGAGATAAACATTTCAGAAGTCTCCAATATGATATGACACGGTAGACGATGTTGTAATAAAACCACTAGACCACAACATGGTGCACCTTATGTTCATTAAAGTCCCAACGCAATTTATGATGTATGTGTACATCGAGTCAAGTGAAGTCTAATTTATGGAATTATATTTTTCGCAAGTCAAATCAAACCTTTCAACATCCTCACTTAAAAAGTTTTTCCAATTTCAAGAGTTGGATAATCCTATTTTAGAACCTTGTAACTTTCTAAAACTTCCAGTCAAAAGTTTAAAAGTACATTTGATTCAAAGATACATGATCTGCTTCTAAATTTTCTTGAATCTCACTTAGAGGAAAAAATAGAATTCAAAGTAATTACAAAATTGTGTTTTTTCGAATGAAAGCTGACAGATGCCATGGACCATGGAGTAAGAACGAGTGAAATAAATGTAAGAAAACTCCAAGTACACAACTACGCTACGTACTGTCTGTGTTGGGGCCTTGAACAGATTTTAAATCAAATTAAAACCAGCAGAAGACAACATGTTGGGATTTTAATCCTAACAAATTTTTAATAGACAGAAGGGGAAGCTCAAGCCGAATTATAAACTTACGCTTTGTAATTTGAGTGTTGGGCTTCCATAATTGTAGCAGAAGTGATTGCAAGTGTCTAGTTGTAAATCATATCCTGGAATATGATTCTACTCTTGTATGTAGCATAACATTAATCCTTCCCAAGGGAAATAAATTTCTTCTTGGTTGCGTGTACACATAAAGCCAAGCGAGTTTAAATACATGTTAACAGAAAAAGTGATAGGTAAGTTGAAGGGAGATTACTGAAAAGGCATGGCTTATTGCGTACAGCAAGGGAAGCAGGAGGAGTACCTCTAAAGGCTGACTACCAGTAAGTCCATGTTAATAAAATATCAGAGTAGAGGATAAGTAGGAAAACAAGTGAAAGTAAGTCATTATCATTGAGGCTTGACGAGCTACACTTAAAGAAACCACAGAAAGGGAATTCTACTGAGTATTCGATGAGCCATGAATACAAATCGTACAATCTTCTTCTCTTGTCCATTAATAGAAAGCTTTTTGACATGAAAGGACAGAAAACCTATCAGGCAGTTCCTACCCATTTTGAACCCATGTTGGTACAACTCTCCTATCAAAACAGAATCTTGCATCTCATTTTTAAAATTTGATATATAACATATGCAACTGTTTAAAACTCAAGTATCCAAAGAAATTTCACGCCAAACGTTATCTTAAGAACCTACTTTAGAATCATAAATGAAGCAGTAGTGTTTTCTCTTTAAACTCCTTTACAAAGAAACCCTTCCAAGTATTGGACTCTGTGCATTGATGATGAAGCTTTACATTTTATTTAAAATTCTTTTATTATTACAAACTCTCGGTTTTGCCACGAGTTAGTGCATGAATCTCAATAGTATTCTCACACGGAAGTAAAAAATGTGCAAATGAATTTAGGGACAAAGCTTTGGCTTGGAATGCTTCAAAATTTTTCAGTTTTGGATAAAGTTAAAGTGGGAAGGTTATTGCTAGTAGTAAAATGAATTCTTGAGTTTCTTAAGTTTCATTCCTTTGAACTTACAAAGCTATCATATTTTGTAAGAGGTACAAGGATTTTGATCCCAGTAAGAATGAGTTGGTTCAAGCTTCTCAAATGAGACAAATGCTCAAAGGAAGCTAATACGAAACGACTGAATGTCATTAGTACTTGTACAAGTCTTGTCAAAGGCAAAAAAGTAACTTGTCTCAATAGTTTGAAAGCAACTGGGTCAAGTGAGGTTATAAACTTTATGAAGCTAGGTTTTAGTGACACTCAAGTTGTTAAGTG
The DNA here is from genome assembly GCA_034698605.1 of Isotoma decorata. Lineage (NCBI taxonomy): Eukaryota > Metazoa > Arthropoda > Collembola > Entomobryomorpha > Isotomidae > Isotoma > Isotoma decorata. The sequence goes on from JAQGBU010000264.1 coordinate 37,755, forward strand.
CAGATGCATTTTCTATGTATTCACAAGTGAATAGGTAAAAGTATGGAATCTTCTTCCGTGGTTTGACAATACTCTTTGGTAACATAAAATGACTGCATAAACTACTTGATCCGCGTACAAGGTATCAGATTAAAGGATGTAATTTTGATTTCTTTTACTGGGCCAGAGTTTGCTGTATTTCTAAGCAAGGGTGTCAAATTCTATGTTTAATCAATTTGAATACGACAAATGAAAATCTACTTTTCTTATCAGTTTCTTATTGCAAGTAAATTAGAAACTATTTTACACCTCTATTTCAACTTTCACTACCAACTGTGCTTGATGATTTATAACTTTTAAATCATTTATTCCTTTGTATGTCTGTTACAATATTTTCAATACTTACTGTATACTAGTCTGATGAACGACTTTAATTACAATATAAGCCTACTTGTAGCTTAGTTTGAGAGAGATGAGACTGACAAACTACTTTGTTTGGTTAGTTAGAAGGAAGTATAAATTAAAGTTAGAACCATTATTAGAAGGTTGGAAATATCAATGCAGTTATATTCAATGTGGAATGAAAGTTGGAACTTGTTCATCATCACATCTCCTCTAGTTAAGTTATAATACAACTTTCCTTTTTCTGGAAGCTCGCCTAACAACTGGGAGAAAGTCCTTTCTTCCCTGTGGTGATGGCGAATCTTACTTGTATGTATTTACTTTTGTGCAACTCGAATTTAGAACAGTTATAGGCACTTAAAATTTCATACAAGGTCTTCGGAGACCTGGGTTTCCCTTTGAGACCTAATGAGATGTTAAATTTTACTATTTTGCTATATTTCGTTTTACTGCATTGCGCCACTAATATTCAAAGTGCCGATAGTCTTTCAAATTGTCCGAAATTTGGTTCATATCGAATATAAAACCAGAAAAGATATCTGTAAAAGGATTTCAATAATAATTATACGCCCCCATAGAACTGATAAGTATGACACAAAGTATTCCAAACTTGCAATTACTAGTTTAGTGGACCAGCATCACATTCATAAAATTATATCATCATAATCGTCATCATCATCATTAGGGAGCCATGTATGTGGGCAAAGTTAATATCATGCGGACCAACATTATGAGTGTGCTATAATATTGTTATACATTTGGTTGCACCCGGATAAGTTGATGAGATCAGTCAAATCAGTAGTCAGCAGTAGTTTGGTACTTTGCTTTCTATATTGGTTGTATACTTGGACATCACACATTAGTTAGATATTGGGAAAGGACACAGAGAAAGTGGATAAAACTATACTGATGATAGTCCACAGGAGCTTTATGACATGAGTCAACTAAAAGGGCAGAGAAGGATTTGAGTACTCAAACAAAGAGTCAACAACACAGACACATCAGCACACTGGCATTCACATAAAATTTAATGAATAAAGCCTTCTGGCTAAATTTCCAGACTGCACAGTTCTTGTAATAACTCCCGGTTTCAAGTGACAAAGCATTAGAAAATATTTCAGTTACCGAGAAGGATTATGACGAAGAAAACTGATGATGGTCTCTACTTAATTTCATATTTTGGGCATTATGGTCTCTACTTTTTGGTCTAACGCCTCATGTTGAATAGGAATTGTTTCTGGATTGATTCCTCATAAATTGAGAAAGGCAGGAATTTATTGCATCAACCCTTTTTCATTTCGTCACATTAAAAATGGGGATGAATTGCGGGTATAAATTTACTAATCATTGTGCAACTTCTTAGAATTAAAAAGTTTTACTGAAAGTTTAAAATGCACTAAATTTTCTAGTGTATAACTCTAAATTAAAAGTCAATATTGATGGATAAGTCATTGGCTCATTCCATGGGGCTCAATATACCTCATGGTGTTAGCCCAGACCCGGGTGTCTCCAGACCACAATGTAAAGACCACAGTATCCAAGACCCAAACGATTACTAAACTGTATATGAAGCTAAATGTATTCGGTTCACAAAGTTACATAACACCACTACTACATTAACTAAAAAAGTACATTCTACCTAACTGAACGACTACCACAAGCACTCACTGATATAATATTATGATCTCGAAAGAGCCAGCAGACTGGATGGAAATCCTGAGTGAAAGTGGTAATAAATCGGACCAAGTAAGAGTTTATGAATGTATTTTGTTACACAAAAGCCAGTCCAGTTTTCAAATTGTTGCTTCCGGAATTGTGTTTGTGTATCATGGCAATAATGATAAGAGGAGGAGTACGTTCTTATTTTACTCTCTAGAACATGCTTGTATATTTCTATGTAGTAAGTAACGCAAAACCATATTCACTGTCAGAGCATAATATCCTCCTCATCATCAAAACTATTACTAACTCGAGCACTAACTCGAACACTTCACTCTGTAACTTAATGTGCTCATTTTTTTCTCTGAAATACATCCAAACCCGTTCTTTTCTACGTGCTACAGTTACACAACTGCAGAACAAGTAGATGTGAAAGTAGACTTTAGTATTGTTGTAGTAATAGCTAAAGATTTGAAAAAAAATCCCCCATCGGTAATATCTTGAGCATATAATATTTTCCCAGTAAGTTGTAGAGAGTGCGAGTATTCGGTGAGAAGGACATTTCTCGTATATTTATGCTTATATCTGGAGAAGAAGTGTGGGATGAGAGATGGAGAAAGATCAGAGCATTAGAGAAGAGACAAACTCCTTACTCTTTTTGACAGGAAATTTGAGCTAGGAGACTTTTATTTTCTTGGCTCGAATTCTTATATATTGAAAATAATATTAGAAGCACATAAGTAGATATATGCTCATGTAATTTAATATTATGTGGACAAGTTTAAGTAAGTAAAGAAAGTAACATAAGTAGTAGTAGCATTTGAAGCTGGTTCTAGACTGACTGAGAGTAGGAGGATCACCAAAAGGCAGACAAACGAAGAGTGCTTTTGGTATCATTTGGGCCGTCGTACATTTGATAAAACGGGAACTAGTTGGCTCCTGTCAAAACCCTTCTGCCAAAATATTTCCCAACTGCAACCTCTACTCATCTCCCAACACACACATTTAGTGTGGGCTATTTACAAAGTATAGCCCTGTCACTCCTGCTTTCCCCATCCAATCAGAAAAGAATCTTATCGTATCCCAAGTCGAATTGCTAAAAGCCAACTTCTCCTCTTGGAAAATATTAGGGAAAACTCTTTGTCTGGTGATACTACTTTTTCGGATATTCCTCAAGGATAGTGTAGTATATGTAGTCTACTTTCTATGTTAAGTATCACATAGTACTTAGTAACAGTTGTATAGTTTTGTCCTCGT
>JAQGBU010000265.1:0-40857 GCA_034698605.1 Isotoma decorata
CCCGTTTTCCCTGTATTTTCCCATTTTCCCACTGGGATGGGAAAATTGCATTCCAAGTGGGAAAATTACAAACCTTGCTTACAATGATACTTTCTTATTAGTCGGCGTATTGTCAGTGGCACCAATGATGGTTACCTATTAGCTACGTTTTACTAAAGAGAATTCAGAAGGTTATTACAGGTATTGTAGATAACGTAAGGATAGAATCTCATGGTTTTCTGTGGTACGTACTAAGATTTCTAAGGACTGGCAAGAAATTTTGTCTCAACCGAAAGGTTAGAGGATGACTTTTACTGAATAATGAAAAGCAATTCAAGACTAACATTGTCTCCAACCTAGTTTCTAATCACAACTAAGGTCCTTATTGCAGTAGTAATGATACAGTGATTATGGGTCAGGTGATGTAAAAGCTTCAAAGATCTTTTCACCAATATATTTCTCCCACAAGATGAGTTTTACAAAACTTTTAGATCAAAAAACAAAAAATGAACTGGCAAAAATTATTTTTAAATAAAAAATGATAACAAAAATTGAGAGCAAATTATAAAAAACTTCCTTCTTCCTGTTGTTGTGTTGTTGTTATTTCCTTCTAGACTCATCTATTTTGGGGCTTGAGTTTGAGCCCAACACACGATAAATATTTTTCCTCAGAGTAGAATTAAATAATTTCCTTTTGAATAACCAATAATATGATTACATTTAGGTACATCCTAATCTCTTTTTGCACTGATAAGAATGTCGTAACGCCGGAAGTGTGTCCTATTTTTATCCATATTTTAAGATTTTACGCAATATGCAAAAGAGGAAGTTGACACTAACTGAATTGCATGGTAAAGTTAGAACATCCTTGATTTAAAATAAGATGAAAAAGAACATGAAAAGTAGTATTATTCATTGGAGTTGGGGATGGAAAAGCGGTTAAACTAACAAAATAATGTTGGCTATAATAAGTAAAGTAAGTAAAATAGGAAGATAGGGCTGGTAGTAGGGAGAAAGTGACTATTCATAAATGTCACTTGAGTTGGCTTTTGGTGAGGAAAGAGTGGTTTCTCGAGCCCCTTGTTATGTGTTATGTCTCCGAATGTCACAATGCTTTTTGCGCTTTCTTGTTTTCATCTCATAACTCAACCCAACTCACTCATGAGTTCTCCTTCAAGTCTCTTTGCTTTAGTACTACTAACTTCTTAATGGACGCGTCACAAGTTCAGGGACTTAACTCTTCTCAAATAACTTTACTAATAGATATCTACCTCATTGAACATTTTGTGATGAATTCATTCCTTTTACATCAAACCACACTTTCTCCAACTCCCATCTTTTTTAATAATGTCACAATGCCTAATGTCGATCTGCTTTCTCGTTCCCCTGAGGGTCCCCAGCCATCACATCATCATCATTGAACGGTGTCATCATCCTTATGAGTTTGGTTTCCCTATATTTCCCTATATTATCCACCTGGATATAGGTTATATCATCGTATTGAGCCAGTGCAGTTGTTGAAATACATTATTTGCATTAACATCATTCTCTTCACTTTTTCATTATTGAGAGATGAGTAAAATGCATTTTTTCATGTCACTTCCTGAGTTTGCACCCACCTGCCATCCATTTTAAAATTTTCAATGCACTCCAACTCAACTCAAAAAACTAAAAACTTTCCTTTATAATAATAACAATCACCCTTCTATTATTACTACCGCGACTAAAAAAATCTTTCTTGTGGTGGCGTAATAATATTATCTAAGCTACCAGTCGTGAAAGACTTCGCTGTCTAAAGTTTACATAATCTTTTCCTTCCTTTCTCTTGATTTTTAAATGTCATACACGCAAAGTACAAAATGATGTCTTCAAATAATAAGGTTTTCCCTAGTCTGACTTCCGTTCGTTGAATTTAATAAAAAAAAAAAGTAACTCGAGTCTTCCTTACAATACCTAATGAACTCAAGCTGTAGTACACAGTGTCAATATTTAAAATCTATCTTGCTAGAGGTTTTTGAAGGTTTGACGCAGTGCAAAAATGGTTTTGCTTGTTTTCATTTATCACAAATGGGTAGAACGGTAATGGGATGTTTATATACCACAGAACGAAAATATTACAGCAGCTGCTAAATTTAGAATGCTAGTTGCAAAATTCAAAAGAAATCTCAACTTGCCGAGTCCAATGGTAGGAATTACAGGAATGGCGTATAAACATAAACCGTTTCTAAGAAATTTTCGCCATTCTTTTCCTTCCCAGTACACATATAGAACATAGTAGCATAATATCATATTATGTGGTCATGATCATGATAAAGCATTCTCGGAATTGCTGTAACGTAACGCAACAATACTTAAGATAAAGTAGGGTAGCAGGTTGCATCTACGTGTCGAATTAGATTACAAGAGTTAAGCCAAAATTTAGCTTCACACAAGCAAAGGTAGAAAATAACATTTTCTTTTAGGTTTTGTCTTACTAAGTCGGCATCTTCGAAGTCATACTACAGAAAACAGACCAGCGAAAGCTATCGGACGGAAGTATTGTTGAGTCGTGTTTTATTGTTGGTAAGAAGTTTATTAAGAAGTATATTGCCCAATGATCAATGACTTTGATGATACTACATAAGGCTTCTCATAGGGGAAGTCCTATCGGGAATATCAGTAAATGCGAGAAAGACATTTGAACTGGTACATTTTATCTTACGATCTTTCTACCAGCACCCTTCGTGGTAGTCATAAAAATAGAATTAATAATCGTGCCAGTATCTCAACCTTTCTTTTTAGGTGTACTATTTTGTGGAATAAATGTTGAATATCTTCGTTTAGATATTAGTAGCTTAGTACAGTGCTTTTACCCTTTTTTTGAAAACGTTGCGTTGGGTGATGTTTTTATTTCATAACAACCGTGAAGCTCGATGTTTTGGTTATCGTTTTTGACACTTTATATTTGCATGATTGCATTATACAGAACATATCCAGAAAGGTGTTATTAGGTGTCAAATACAGATTTAAATTCTCATCGTAGCTCATAAATAATACAATAAACGAAGTATTAGAGCTGAATCCTCAAAGTGGTAGGAACATTGCTGAAGTGTGTTTGCATGAGCTTTCAAGCAGGTAAAAGTTTTATAGGTCAAAAATTTCATATTAATTGGATCAAACTTTGAGCTGATAATTTGTCTGAATGGGAACTAAAAGAGTTCATCAACAAAAGAATATTTCTGCCCACGGACATAAGCTCCATTTTAAGGTTGCAAATTATAGGTGACTGCTATCTGAAATTACACTAGTTCTATTGCACGCCAGTACGTAGGCATACATTCTTTCTGTAATGATCCTCTATATACACAGAATGTATGGAAGGCATTCCTATTATCTCATATCACATTGCATGGGATGAAATCGTATCAGTTAGAAAGGTTAGTGGTGATTCCAGATTCGTCTCACGTTGACCAGGGCCAGCCATTTGGAGAATAGGAAGGAAACGGTTCTCTATCACGAACATTGCCAGCTGGAAAAGAAGCTCACTTTACTACTTGAACAACTTTCTCCGTCCACCATAGCATGATACTTCTGACACTTCTAATACTGAAGAGTACACGAACGAACACAAGTAAAACCAAAGACTACTCCATACCACTACTCCTTTCACTTTCACCCATTTTGTCACATACACTTATAAAAAAGACTAGAAGAGCAAATGCATACATGGTTCTTTGGACCTATGGAGGAGCCCAACCAGAAGATACCGTATACGTTACACAATAAGAATATAAAAATAGTCAGGAATATAAAAATAGGTGAAAGAAGGATGTTTAGCCAGAGCATGAGCCACCCTGAAGATATTTCTGATTCTCACACTTCTCACCTCGTTATATATTCCTCCCTTGGATAAAAATTCTTCTTGCACTGGAGAACAAAGAATTTAAGTTTAGTGACAGAAAACAGGAAGGGAATCCTAGATAAATGCTAAATGGTCAGAAAAAAAAAGACGGAGAATAGAAGAATAGAAGAGTTGTTAATTTAAACCTAAGATCACGTCTTTACTATTCACAATATCTGAGTTCTTCAACTCTTCTTCTAATGGCTACGTTTCAACAGATGAGTTACCTCTTACTTGCATGTGCATCATAGCTACTCTACGACTACTAGACTTCGGATTGGGGGCTAATTCTACCAGGGCTTTGGCCTAAGGATGATCATTGTATGCGTAAGGTTGAAGAAGACAATTTGTTCTAGAGGTAAAAAAAACTAGGTCAAACTTTTTGATAAATTTATGTGTGAAGTGACACAGGTGCACGTGAAAAAAATTTGAAGCATAATTCTGGGATTGAGTTTTTATACGTTGCAGTAGAAGTACTCGAAGTAATAATGAGAAATTAGACCTTAGCCATAGCACAGGGGCACAGGTGAGCTTGAGCACACGTATTATTAGTATTATTATTATTATTATTATTATTATTACAATAATACTTAATGATAAATCTGCTTGCTGAGATGTTAACATTGTCAGCGGACAGGAAAGGTAGACTTTTTTTTAAAGAAAACATATAGTTAGATAGCTCTTTTGAGATATGTGGTGATGAGGGTTCATTTCATGTGTGTTGCAAGTATATATGAAAATCTTATTTGGAAATCTACCTTTGTACCCACTACCTAGTACATAACCTTCCGTACTTTCACCTACTTTCCATTTGGTCCAATAGACACTTGAGAGATAAGAATAGGTATTATATTTGAAAAGGACAGACTCTAACAAAATCCCATCAACTTTCCTCCATTCCATTATTTGACTTGCAATAAAACAGGCAATCCTTGTGCACATTTTCCTTGATGCTTTGAGCCAGTCTGTCGGCAACTACTGATAAAACTCAGCCCTCTTAACAGCCAAATCTCTGTGTTTGTATACATATATGTTATACGTTTTTGTTCTGCTTTTGAACTAAATCGGTAGAAAGTTGTGCTAGTGCCTTAGAGATGGATGGATGGTTGACTGTATTCATTGCTAGTCATGGATGAAACTTGACACTATTGATGCTTATCATGATGGTACTTTTACAGTCTATGGTAACGATGATCCTAGTGACTATTCGAGTAGGCTGGTTCGTTTATCCTTTATTAGGAAAGCAGTCTCATTCAAATGTACACACAGATATTTTAAGGAGAAAGTGAAGAGAGCTTCCTTCCGAATAAGAATACATGATAAATTCAATGGCAGCCTTTTTAAAAGAGGAATCAATTTCCTACTGCCTACTATAAACTCGATACTTTCTTCTTACAAGGTGATGTGCATTACATCTTACATCTCGTACACGTATTGAGATCTTTCAGAAGTATTCTCTTGATATACTATCTTACGGCATATGTGGTAACAGTGGTTGTAGCCAAAGTCAAGTCGATCAACGGAAGGATTACCACTCTGTTCATGATTGGTTTGCTTTAGATCCGGAAAGAGAAAGACCCTTTTGTAGGTTGGATATATACACAAAATGGAAAATTTTTCTGTGAATGAATCTTTTTATGATTCAGACATACTGTACATTGTACGATACCTGTTATCTAGGTACATGCCACGCATTTCACCTAAAAATAACAGACAGGGAGACAGTCCTCGAACGTATTTTCCCCAGATACATCTCGTCTTAGCCATATCTTCACCTGACAATGAAAAAAGCAAAAGGTTTTCGTACAATAGAACAGTAACTGTATTTTTTGCTTATGGACATATATATTTGCAACCGATAAGCCACGAGATACCTGTCAACCATTGGAATATTTTTAAGACCATAAGCTGAAGCTGTACAGAAATGATTCTTACATTTGGCTCACCTTACATTGACAGAAAATAGAATATTTATTAATGCTTCATAAATATCGTAGAGCTTATAAAATACCATGATAGCTAGTGTAGCAAAGCAAGTAGCAATTGTGTCATGACACAATTGATGCATCTTATGCCATTCGGAATCTTATTGACATGTTTTGTGTCACCTCACACGTACACGATACATGCAAACGGCCTACGGCACTTGAGATTACGGTTCTTAAAATTCAATCCTGTGCAAATCTAGCAGCCAACGGGAAAATGGGAATTGTCTTGTTATGGAATTTCTTTCCCATTCTTTCTTCAGAGTGAGAACCTTTTCAGAACTGAGTAGAAGCTATCTCTACCACCAACTACTAGTAACCTATATTGCTCTCCTAATGTATAGTTAGGATGATGTAGGTGGTGATGGTTTTGGATGAATAGGAGCAGTACACAGTGCATCGTCTCTCACGACTTTTCTCAGATTCATTAATTCTGCCTCTTCTTTCCATGGAGCTTGGGTTGACTTGGCATTTGGTGGAACAAGTTGATAGAAATTCGAGACAGAAATAATGAAGTAGGAAGGAGCCAAGTGATCAGATGAGTGACTCGACCATTCCACATGAATAATGCAAAAGAATTCTTCTTATTCTTCCTTTCTCTTACAGAAAATCCTCTTAAGCAGTTTGCAAGGTTTGGTTGAATCGGTTTTTGGATTTTGTCCCACCAAGCCACCATGGAACTTTAGTAAGGTGGCTGTTATAGTTGCTAGTTACCTTCTTAAGTATAAGGTACGTAACACAACAATATGTTCCACAGCAGGGCATCTTTACTTTGCATAATAATATTATTCTCAGACCTAAGTCTTACCCTTATTTGAAGTTGAAGTTTAGATACTTTACGAGAGTCTCACGCTTTCTCTCAAAAATCATCCACCTGTATAGACAAAGTACAGTTCATACTTTTAGTGATCCATACTTTGGGACTTAGTACTGTGAGGAATTAAAACTGTAGGTTGTCCTCATCAATAGTACAAAGGACAGGAGTGAGTGTAGAACTGAGCTTAGGTAACAGGAAGCAGTGTTGCTTATTGAGGATTGTGTAATGTACACGAGGAGAGCTCTGCAGCTCAATGCAAAAACTTATTTGCATATAGATGGGAAAAGGATTCTTCGGGTTTCTCTCTATTGTATGGAGAATTCAATACAATTCATCTATTCACCTTGGTTCTAAGTTACACTATAAATATAGATCGAAAGAGTTAGGAAAGGTAAGGAGGATAAGGCAGACAGTGGGGTTGTTGATATCACTACTTTAGTAAGTCCTGGAACCATTACATTACTGACTACGAAGCTTCCGTTTCATCGTCCTGCCGATGACTGACTTCCACCTAGATCCATACGTACGTGTTGGAAGAGATGTGTTGTTATTTTATGAAATGAGATTTTCTTCAATTTCTTATACTAGGGGCTTATCTTCCGAGTCATTCGAATTACCTATCATCACATTCAAACATAAGAGTAACCTATGCACCTTAGATATTCATGTTCCTATTTCTATCGCCCTTTTTATTTTTCATTTTCTATCCAGAATTCATCAGACGATGCATCATTGATATATAAGTAAATAGTCATCATCTACCATGATTTTCTCTGCGTTTTATATTCACCTTCGACCTTCTAACTACCAGTGATACATTTTTTTTATATGAAAAAGATTCCAGATAATCTTTGGACGGATGTCTGCACCTTCGTTTGCCATGGCATCATTATTTTGCACGTTCATGGTATAATAGGATTATAGAAAATAAAAGATGCAGTTACTTTCACTCAATTTTAGTATTCACCGATTTACGTTGTTTTATGTTCTGAAAGTAAAGAGACAAAGAGGTGCAAAATTGATTGAAGAATTAGAGTACTTACAATGGCCGTTTTTTCAGTTTTAGCATTGGTATTAATACAAAGAAGGAACAGAAGATTATAACTATCTTAGACGACGGTAGTCATAGCCATCCGTCCTTAATATCATTATCAAGTTCATTACTGTTGTGTCTGGTCTGTTTTACTTTCTTTTAAATGTTTTTGTATGGTTCATAGACTAGAAAAGTACGGAAAAACATTCGAATGAATAAGCAAATGGGTAAAATTTCTCACTCTTTTATTGTTAGGGATGTTTTGGTAAATGTACAAGGATTTACGATGTTAAGAACACCAACCCAACAGCACTATAGCTTAGGACACCAAAATAATAATATGCAGTATTCCTGTAGGCACCAAACAGGGACACAGTCATCGCCAATTTCGTTATAGTCATTTTTGAGTAGTAAATCACCATATTCCATTGGTACAGAATAGTTTAAAGATAAAGAAGATGCACTAACCACAGAAAGCTGAATATAGAGCATTTAAGTGAGAATATTCAATAGTGTAGTGAAGTGACTGAAGATGAATATCAGTATGAAGGCAGTAATAATAATACACAGAGGTTGCCTCTATTCCCTTTGAAATCTCCTGCGGTGTACTTCCCATTATTTTATTCACCAGACCAGAAAATATAGATTTGGCCTAGTCGAGTCAACGAAGACTTTCTCATGAGTAAGAAGGACTAGACTGTATAGATCTTACATTTACTTTACAATCCCATAGACACTTTGTACTACATGCAACCATCGCCACAACAGATATTTACCGTTACAGTCATATTTTTAGAAGTTCAGCAGCACATGGTCCTTTGACGGATTATTACATCCATTTATGAGCTCAACGGTACAAAATGCATGTACATGTGTAGAGTGTAGACCTTCGAATTTCAAATTAGGTATCTCTTTACAAAAAAGCTCACTTTCACCCTAACCAGAATGCACTGTTTGTCTGGTATGGTATATCCTCAGTTCCTGTTTATCCTTACCCAACAAAGTTGAAAAAGATGAGTGGTAGAAGGAGCAATATAAATATATTATTTCCAAGCACGTTTATCATTCAGGGTTCTTAAGCTTGTACTTAAATGTGATAGAGCTACGATAGGATAATCCTTCTTCAGTTGTACTTTATAGCTGTGTAGTAGTTGAACAGGAGCCTAAATCTCACTTTCGAAGAAAGTAATCATAACAAGATGGTATAACTATGACAGCTATAAATAGAGACCAAACCTAATTCACCCACGTATGTATATAGTGAATTGCTTGCATAATAGATCTATCGGTTGTGGTAAGCATGAGTTCAGAGGGTTCATCTTCATCATCCAAGTGGATGGACGTATGAGAAGGGTTAGTTAAGTCAGCAGTTGGAGAACGACGATGCGTATTAGATAAAGTAAGTGGTCGTGGTAGTAGTGGTAGATGAAGATAAAAATTTGCATTCGAATATAAAATTCATTTCCTTTACTGAAACATATCGCAGCTTCCAAGAAACTTTCAATTCATTTCCTCAAGATTTAAGAAAACTAATGAATTTTTATGACCTGCTTAGTAAACCTAAAAGAAATTATAGACGAGTAGTAGCAAAAACTTTTTCCTCTAGGTTTTAATACCCACAAGTCAAAGTCAGAAAAGTAAGATTTTTTGTATCTTTTACGTTGTTGGTGAAAGTCAGAGAAATTCTTTAGTATTTTGATAGAGCTTTTCTTCCTCTTTTTTCTAACAGCACGCATTTTTCATCAGTTTTCCATTTCCAATTTCCAATCCGTTTCTTTGTATTCACCTCAGGAAAGAGATCAGTTTGTACTGCTAATGGAGTCCGGTATGAATTATTGACTGAGTACTGACAAGTTTCATCATGAAAACTGACCGGTACCCCTCAACTCAACACTCGTGTCTACATACTTGATAGCTTACTACAGCTACCTTGTTGGGCATTGCTAGTAACTGTTGGTAACTCTCCCTCAAATAAAGAACTTTCTCCCCTGGCAAAAGTCCATTGGGATTTGAAACGTTTCTTTTTTCACACCCAAGCCAAGCTTTAGATGTACTTAGTTGGGTGAGTGAAGAAGGTGCTTTCTCTGTTCAAAAGAAAAAGTTGAAGAAGTCGGTGATGGTAGTAGTATTTGTTTCCACTCCATTCTTTCTCATCTTTATAGCTGTCTAGTAAACTGAATGAGCTAAGCCCATGAATAGTGGTGATTGGTAGTAGTGGTAGTGCAATGTGGTGGTGGGGCCCATTGCATGGGATTCACATGGATGCACATCATGGCAGTCAGCATGACTCCTCCGTCCATATCATTCATATCCCACCTTGGCACCATGATGGCATGTATCTAAGTCAGAGACGAACCCTTACTTTACACTTTACACTACTGTCTCAAGTTTTTAGGGATGAAAATGTGGAAAATAATAGAGGATATGAAAACATAAAATAAAATACCTACATGGGTCTATGGTCTATACTAGTACCTATGAGGAATCCCTTGTTGTTTGAGAACATGTTGTCTCTAGAGATGATCTATCCAACTAGAAGCAAGAATCGTAAGAAAATATATAGATGCCTGAATTCTAGTGTAAAGCTTTCAAAAAATCCTTTTCTCACTTTTCCTTCCTAACCAATACATAGGTGAGCTTGTAGGTGTTGGTTTCCATAATTTAAGAGAAACTTGGTGTTGAGTGAAAGCCCATTTCTCCCTCAACTTGGCTTTTACCACGTACAAGTCTACAAACAAATTTATGCACCAAGTAGCAGCGAAAGAGCCAGGGTTGTTTGTGGTCTTTTTCTTTCCATTATTCCTCCAGAGAACAAAAAGAGGAATTAGTCAGCTCATTCATTGCATTGTTTTTTGAATATGCAATGAATTTCAAGTATGGTCAGCCAACAGAAGTGAATAAAATAGCAATCAACGGAAACTCTAAGAGGTGTTACTTGTCTAGAAAGAATTATTATTTTCTCTATTTTAGAATACTTTACCCTTGTGATGGAGATTGTAGACTGTTGGTAAAATTACTCATTGTGCACCCATACTACTACTGGTAGTCGACTAGTGGCTTTTATAGTACTTTGTTGGTTTGTGTCTTGCAATTGGTTTATATTTATAGTTTTGTTTCTTCCGTTTCCTTGCCTTTTCTTCCTATTTCTTACCATATTAATATCATTACTAGGAAAAGTTTCTGCTGACAAGGCATGAAATGTACTCCAGTATGATATCTCGGGAATGAAGTAAACTAGACGCATGATATTTATCTAAGGTGTCTTAACTAATAGGTAGTAGTTGGGAATGGAGATAGAAAACAAGGGAGTGTTATTATTGTATTAAATAAACTCTTGGTAACTCCTTAAGATACAAGTGGTTTGGCTTAGTCGACAGTTTTAAATGTAGATTAATGGAGGTGCCAAGAGAAAGTGTGAATTATTTGTGTGAGTTGCTACTACTAGTAGTGGTGGCAGTTATAGTATGAAGTGTTACAATGAAGGATTTTCTTTATGTTGACAGCCATACCGGATCCTCCAGGGAGACCTCTGATTCTGGCCTTTACATCCCGAGCCGTCAACCTCTCATGGGCACCGCCACTTGACTCACATAACAGTCGGATAAACCATTATATCATTCACACAAGGTAAGACTTTTCAATACCACCTTTCTCTCTCTTAATATCATTGTGCGTCTAAGCTTTGTGAGAATAAGTAAAAGTAGATCTGGTTAAGTTGTTATATGAGAATTGAGAGACTAGGAACAGAAGAGTAGAAAAGATCAAAGTTCTTCAGAACTGGAGAAATAAATAATATGCATTTTATGATATACACATAGATATGTAAGAGGATGATGAGAGATTCCTCTTGGGTAAAATAGAATAGTATTGTAGACAGTCCTTAGAATGACCTTTGGTGAAAGATCATTAAATAAATAGTCTTCTTTAAAATTGTAAAAGTCTGAAGTTTTTGAGTTCCTACATCATTTATTTTCAGCTCTTTCTTATTCCTTCATTATCCGCGTCCCTTTTATTTTAGACTAGACTCACTTGTCACTTCCTTACAGCTTCTAGTCCTCTCGTAGACCAAAGGATCTATTTATTGTTATATCAGGTAGCCAGGCAGATATCCTACAAAATCTTATTAGAAATTTGTAGAACCTCATAATACCAAGGTAGAACTACTCATGTCCCTGACAGCTTACGAGGAATATACGACTGCATAATGCATAACAATAATAATACACTTGGTCCAACTACCCAGAAGAAATTGTCACAAATCTTCATCAACTAACTCTGCCAGGAAAAGGACCTGTGAACCAAGAATCCTACAGACCAAACAAAACCGAATACGATTAATTTAACTCTAATCTTACCATATATATACAGATTTGAACATACCTCAGCATATTTACACAATGTCATACGGAAGTACTATTGTAGTGTTGGTTGATATTATTATGTAAGTAAGGAATTACTTGTCTACTTTATACTTTGATGATAATATGTTGATGATTCTTTAGCCAGGTCGCGTCGGCTCTTTAGACCTGGGGTATAAAAGCTATAAAGCACACAATGTATTTTCTTTTGCATGGTGAAAGTTGCATAGTTTTGCACTTGCACAAACAATGCATCTAGCTAGTCTAAGCACAAACCCTTGGACGTATTTTCCAGGGGTAACTTTATCTCTGGAGTTCAGAGACCCTTGAATCACATAATCTAATATTCGGACGACCATGAACTGTCACTGTCCTCCTCTACTGCTTTGAAATGAAATTCTGTAGCGAGGACATGTCTACTTACCTCATATGCATTTATTATCAAGAGCTATGATCTTCTGTAAAAGAAGAGGATTCAGGGAAATTGTCAAATAATGGGAAACTTGAAGTTGTAAGTAGTCTTGGTAAGCTACTTAGACTCTACCTGATTCTGTGCTTAGAGAAACTTGAGTTCTGAGCATTAGTAATAATAGCTCAGACAAGGTAGGTAAGTGTAGGTTGCTAAAGTGTAGCTTCGAGTGTATTTAAGGTATTCTCAAGCAGAACAAGACAAAATATATTGAACTCGGGCCAAATACTGAAGCCATTGTCTCCAAACATTTTCCATTTGAAACACTTTGGCTTGTTCCCATTACAGCTTTTACCGTATTTTGTGAGAAATGTTGAAATGCCTTCCTTAGTTCTTTAGGCACATTGAGTAACTCAAGTCCCATTTCCGCTTTTTCCGATCCCCCACCAACCCTACTAACTATTGGAACATGAATCGTACCACTACTAGAATGTTGCAATTCGATTTTCTTCTTTTATTATTCAGATCAAAAGGGTTTACATCGCGATACATGTATTCAGAATGTAAGTTCTCCTAAAGAAATCCTCGAGTGCATTAATTCTTTACAGTCCCACATGGGTAAGCCTTCCAATGTTATTAATGTAACTTAAATAGCTATCTAGGTCTGTATATGACATGGTTAATCTTTTAGAGCAATGTATTTCCCTTAGTTAGTAGTTTCACACAAATTGATTGAAGTTTCTCATTAGCGAGGTTATAAAACAGTTTAATGAATAAGTAATATCTCGAAAGGTCAGAAAGGAAGGAGTAGAGAAGTTTAACAAAGTAGCTTTCACCCTGGCAAGGAATCCAAATGGTGTTTGTGAATTTAGCTTAGCTGGTGGTTGCACTAATGAGTTGAACAGAATTGGAAGAGAGAAAGAGAAGAGACAATTCTATTGATATGAACATTCTTTAGAAGGAGTGAACCGTCAATCTTGTAGGCACTCCGTTTTTTTGGCATTTATGATTAGGCCAGTTTGATAAGACTTGCTCTCATGGATAGAGGAAAAAGAGAAGAGAAGGAGGACAAGTCAAGTCATCTCACAATAATCAATGTGATGCGGTGGTGGTGTAGTAGTACTAAGGGTACCAAGACAAGAACCAGTAAAGTACCAATGAGTGGTGGTGGATCTGGTGAATAGCGGTGGCAGACAAGTACTTATAACAACCTTCCACTCGTATTTCCCGTCCTCTTATAAAAGTCAACTTTCACTTTGCGTATAGAGAGATCCATGGACGGAGTGTACTTAATGGGTTGGAAAAAAGCTGATGTTGGCATCTCCCTTGTCCTCCATTCCAAAATGAGGAAAAATATACATTCAGCTCTTCTAATAATAATACAAAGGGCCATGCATCTCTACGTATATCATGACACACACTACACATAAGATCCATTCCTACTAAATTTATACCTATTGCTTCACTTCTAATACATCGAACTCAATTTACCTACTTGAGCTACATGCACTTGGACTTAGCAACAAATTTACTTGTGCTCGTAGCAAACCATGGCATTTGGCACTCGTACCAATTTATTTCCTTACGTTTAAATGGAAATCATGATAGAGGCGTGGTTTTTCCACCTGTCACTTTCACCTGCTTTCGCTTTGCTAATCCTTAACCTTTTAACCTATTAAGATACAAAAGTGCCTTGGGAACTCATTATATTCTTAATTAAATCACTACCAAGAATAATTCAAGAGGAATGCCTTAGTACAGATCCGAATTCTTTTACTCTACTCTTAAAATATATCTAAGCAGTTCAAATGTTTACAATTCTTGAAATTTTGCTTTGGATTTTGCACCTGAAAAAAATATCTTGTTGGAAAAACGAATATTCTGCCAGTTGTGTTTTTCTGTTTAGACTTATCTCAGCAAAGTAATCTTAAATAACTACCCTTACCTTGCATTTCATAAAAACAGTAACTAACTTTTTTTAACACATAATATAAGCAATCTTTTTAAATTGAAAATTCCTGTCTGACTAATTCCAACTCATTTCGGATTAAGGGCACTAGCATCTATACAGACGAGAAATCTTATATATTATAATTTTATCTGGTAAAAGGGGAAAAGTCGTCGTTGAATCTAATAACGGTAAAAAGTAATCAATAACAACTTGAGATTACTGATACTGGAGAAGTTTACTTTCACAAAGGGAGAAAAGAGATGTGGCCAAAGAATTGGCTTAAAGAAAAGGGGCTCTTTTTCAAGAATAATTGGATCACATACAAATCCAGTCAGCTCGTTAGTAGGGATTTCTAAAAATGAAAGACACACTAGGAGTTGTTTTTATCTCTTATAACATTTTGGAAGTTAACAATAAGCCTTAAATCATTCCCTATTCACTACGACCCTAAATAGAGGCTCTTCAAACATGATAAGGAAAGTGTCTCATAGTTTATTTAGTAGACTTAACACCATGGTGTCTCATCAATTCATCTTGGTTGAATGTTTTTCTTAGGTAACAAAATAATATTG
The DNA here is from genome assembly GCA_034698605.1 of Isotoma decorata. Classification (NCBI taxonomy): domain Eukaryota; kingdom Metazoa; phylum Arthropoda; class Collembola; order Entomobryomorpha; family Isotomidae; genus Isotoma; species Isotoma decorata. The sequence continues at coordinate 14,985 of JAQGBU010000265.1, forward strand.
TAGGATTCTTTGGTAGTGATGACAAATCGAAGCTAATTAATACGAATCTGAAATAATAGACGTGCAATTAAAAACCTTAAATACCTGCTATTGATTTACTTCCACAGAAACAACTCAGCAGGACTTTTATTTTATTTTTTGACAAAGAGTGTTTCGTTTGAAGAAAGAGAATATGCAAGTTTATTTTTCCACAGTTGTGATATGTTTGTTTCTGAAGTGTATCTGAAGTCCCATTCATTTACTATAACGGTTTTGTCATGACAATTTTCCGAGGTGGACTCCTTGATCTTCAATGGGTGTTTTGTATTCGGTTGTCTTTGAGTAAAAACAAGCTACCTGTATTACCTAGTTAGTTGCGTTTATTTGCCTACATTATATATATTGTGTTTAAATTATATGGGCCATGTAAGGCAATATTAATATACGTAAGGAGGGATCTCGTTTGTTCGGAATCACCACTAATTGAATGAACTATCATAAAGAGATGTAGTGGGCTGAAGAGTTTTTGTACTTACTTCACCCTTGTATTCACTTCTCTTTGAAAACAAGAATATCTCACGGTTACTTTTTGCAATCCTATCCCCCTCATTAGTATCAAGTTTCATGATCTCGTCATAAAATATTAAAAAGCTTTCTGAAGGTTTTGAATACACTTTATACGTACATCTACACATGAAGGATAAAAGTAGTAGAAAGAACGTTATCATTGAGGTTGTTGATGTAAATCTTTACTTAAAAAATATTTGATATTTCTAAAAGCATCAAAGGTTTTTTGCCAATGCTTTAGATATTGCGTGACTTCAAAAATTTTCTTCAAAGATGGCGAATTTCTAATTTCAAGTTTGTTTAATCAGAATATGCGTGTTTTTTGTATTTATACTTGTAGGACGGCTTGAATCAAGATTAGCTTTTGGAAACATCAAATAAAAAAATGAATCATACAAAACATTTTGTGTTTCTGAATGATGTTTCCAAACAGATATCTGTTTCTTTATTTTGCGTACTTAAAAATTGGTCAAAGGAAGTATGAGTTTGTTATGCGTATGTTTTATTAGGTATTTTAATTTGTAGCAGTAAGGTGGTAGTCATGTTTACTGTGTACATTTCTGATCACAATATTTTAATTTGGCCTACTTTTTCTTCCTGTTCAAATCATGCATACGCTTGGAATCTATATATTTTTATGGGTCTAGATTAGAAATATGTATAACATTCCACATGTAGAGGTTATTTTTCATATAATAATATAATTTCTGTCTACTCTTTGATTTAGAAGCTTTCAATGGAGCTTATTAAAATTGGATAATTAATTATGGAAGAGAAAAAGAGGGTCCAGTTTCATCCTATTATAATGAATTTTTGGTACAAAATATATAGTTACTGCAAAAACACGATGAATATAAAAATAATTAGCTAGTTCGAATGCTTCTTTGTTGGGACGGAACTCCGTTTACAAATTATTATAGAATTTGGAAAATTCTAGATGGAACAGGTATTGTGTACAAAATCTAAGTTAAATTACGAATGGTCATGGCTTATCACGATCACTCACCTCCTATCTTATTTCTTACTTACCATCGACGAATTATAGCCAGGCAATTGAAGCGTTATGCAGTAAAATTAAAACAATAATTTTTGTTAAAGTCTTACCTTCTTATGGAAACGTTCTTAAAACTCGTGACGTACTAGAATATTTCAATGCTGAAACTCAGACTTGCATAAATATTCAAACGTATGAATAAATCCATTATAAACTAAGTTCTACTGTGATACATTTTAGTGAGCAGGTAAGTAGGATTTAGGTAGATCGTATACCGGTTAGAATTAAATCAGACAATCAGAGTGGTTGCATCTTTAGATGTAAGAACGGCATGTAGACCTGATCATGGGAATAAAAAAGTTGACAAAAGTGAGAGATGATTGTAAAAATGATGGAATAAAATATAAAAGGGTTTACAAAAAGATAGTTTTTTTACGTTTGTCAAGGCTTTTCCTTTCTTTCCCTCAATCCATGGAGAGTTGTCGAGTAGAAAATGAAGGAATTATTCATCCACTCCCCCATTTACATAGTGACATCCTCTCTCTTGATTCATCCCTTTTGTTCCATCTGCATCTTTTAAAAAAATGCCCATGCTCCTATGCACCCGAGCCCCAAATGCAAAAATTCTATTGAGCCTTTACACTGAATGAGTATGAACTGCACTGTATTATTACCTACTGTATGCAATAACACAAAATGTGTGTTACAAGACCTTTTGCAACTGCAGACAACCATATTAATCCTTGATTTAAACATGCATGCTTGGTTTTTAGTTCACTTCTTAACAATATATTATCTTAATTAAAATGATGTCGTGTTAAAATCCGAATCTTGAAGTTTATATCAAGCAAATGTATCGCAGTGGCTCTCAGCCTTTAGGAACTCTGATTACAAATTACTTACCAAAATTCGACACTTACTTTGCAAATTGAAAGTATGGAAACTGTACTGGACTGCGTCACTACCGTTACAACTTAATTCGACGGACCAGCAATACATTTTTCCTTTCTTAAACTCGACCCTCCACTCCCAAACTCCACACGGACTTTCACCAAGCTGCCTTCATTTCCTTTATAGCTTCAAATTTCACAAAGGCTGGAGCTACTGCATGGATTTCATTTCACAAGGTCCAGGTCCCGTATGAGTTACCCTTTTCTCTCTTGCGTTATGCAATACATAGATCGCATGTACTCGTTTCATATTCTGTATGTTTTTGATACGATGTAGATAAAATTTGAATAAATTCATACCTATACGTACTTACTTTGGGAAGGATCATTGTTCTTCAAAAATATGTACACCTCTAACTCTACCTTAGCTAAAACTTGCTTGTGTAGAATGTAAAAGAGGTCGGTAGAGCTGGTGGTGGTGAGTCGGTAGCGGTAGTGGTACTCAAATGATAAGTGTATAGCTGTCTGACGATAAGTATCAAAAAGTTATGCAGGGAAATACACTTTTTTGAAGTAGAACACTCTTGCGTGTATGACACTTGTCGTGAGTCAAGATAAGAGAGCATTGTGCAGTGTTGTATTAGACGTCTTTGTGTATATTTATTATGAAGAGTAAGTTTTGCTTTGTATCTAATACGTAGAAAACCAAGGAAAAGCAGCTTTCCCCTATATTATGTATTATAGTTATATAGTTTGAATTACAACTTTGTCAGATTATTTTTCAAGAGTGTTTCTTTCTTTTTAAACTTTTATTATAGGCATTGCGCTCACCATTCATAGTTATCTTAGTTAAGCACTAAATAAGACTAAAAAAACTAGTTTTACTTTTACTTTTAATTCTTTCCTACGAAAGTACCTTACTAGGATTTTATTCTTATCTTGCAAAAGAACAGAAGGTACAGCTGCTGTATTCGAGCTCTTGCAAGCAGATGAAAGGTGATGAGTGTAAGTGGATGGAGACTGAAAGGATACTGTGCAAAATTTCCGAAAATTCAATAACAAAAATTCAACATAATCCAGCTTTTATTATTCAGTTCATGCGAAAGCATAAAATAAAATTAACTACGAAGAATTCTTGTTAATGGGAGATTATTTAACTTAGAATTAGCGTCATGAATTCTCCCATCAGACTTTGTACAGTTACTGCGATCAAGTCAAACGTAATTAATACACTTATTAGTAAAGTATAGTAAGTAATATTCTTTCCAGAGGGCTTTACATATAGTTATCTAAAGAGTTCGCATTTGAATAGACTCAAGGCAATCTCTTTTTAAAAACAGGACAAGGGTGGTTGAGAGATCATTATTGCATGAGGAAGCATTACCACTAGAATTAAATTAGAATCTGAAACCATCTAAGTACTTGATAGCTGCCCTTTAATTGAAGGATTATATGGGGATGGTTGAGTAGAGCTCTCACTCATTCATGATAGCAATGGCACTCCTCTTTAGTTTGGTCACATACAATATTTAAGTGTCTGTTTGTGCGTGAGTGAATTTACATCTTTGTTTCGCATAGGCATGTATTGTTACGTATTGGAATGTGAGGTTCACATATAGTTGGGGCTAGTTTTGTGAGTGGGTTTGGGTGTAAAGTACGTGATGAGGGGGAGTAGCAGAGGAAGTCGAAAAGAACAAGCTTACAGCTATTTGTGTACAAAGGGATGAAATTATTTAAGCCTACTTACAGGATACCCCAGGCATTGTTCGTACTAGTGGAGAGAATTATTATTATCTACTTTAAGAGGTTTAAGTAATTCACCTACGTCGAATTTCAGTGTAAGGGTAGGAATTTATTTATACAAAATCAGAATTGTTGAATTTTAGAAGTGATAACATAATCTTGGAGATGTCATTCTACAAATTGTTCTCAAGCATTCAGATAGATAGGGTATGTCCAGTAGCAAAGCTCTTCGTCATCACAGTCATCAGTATGTCTTTATATGAAGGGGTGAGTCAAATTCTTGTAGAAAAGGTGAACAATTGTAGCTTTGGAAAATGCCAAGGAAAGGGAAAGGAAATTAAAGGGTAAAAGGTGTTGAGATGAAGTGAAATACCTTGGTACGTGGTGGAAAGGAGAGAGCCACTCTGACGTGTAAAACTTCCGGACGCACGTTTAATGATTTCCCCTTTAGCAAGGAGAAGCTTGTAGTTCGGCTCTAAAAGAATCTTTAGCACCCATCTCTTCATGGTAGTAGTATTCCATCCAGCTAACTAATAGGAAGCAATCTTGTCCCTTGTATGAACCCTTAAAATCACAACTCACTACCCAATATAGGGTTGAATAGAGACTTTTTATATCCGTGGCATTGGCACTTGCACTTTTTTTTTACCGAAATCTCTAGAAATTTTCTATAAATTCTAAAATAAAGTGCAAAACTTTAGCCATACTATACATTTCCATCTAATCTAGCAACATACCTATTCTCTACGGTTCATATCTGAACTCCAGTAGAATAGTTTAGATTAGTTTGATAATATGTAGCAGATATAGGTTGGGCAGGTCGGTCTATCTAGTTTAATGTTTATTGCAACATGGTACATTTGTGATAGAACAAAGTTTATTGGCTCTTTTTTAGCAACTTTGATGATTCCCCTTTATACAATGTTTTGTATTTCAATTATTCTCCTGTCCCGTTTCAACTCGAATAAAATCAAACTTCTAATCAAATCAGAACATAACTAACATGACATGTAACAGTGTTGGTTGGGTTGGTTGGATGTGTGATAGGGGATAGTTCTACTTGATATTGTATGAGGCTATACGGGAACAATTTATCGCACCTTATGCTTACTTTCCTTTTCTGTACATGCTACGGGTGAGTAAAGTACGGGCATCCAGTACAATTTATTGTCATTGTCTCGAACAAACGAGTGAAAGTGAAGTTCAAACTTCAAAGTTTTTCCATCATAAGGCGTGTTAATAAAATAAAATATATCTACACAGTTACCTACTAACATTTTCCAGTATCTTCATCTTGAAAACTACGAAGCTACTTTTTTCGATTAGTTAGGCATCTACACGAAACATCGTACTGTTGTACATTTGACAGTACTTCGAGTTTGAAGATTTTCTCTTAGAAATGATGATTTTTCCTTTTGTTCGAAAAACTCTTTCTCTTTCTCTGTCATTTAGTCACTTCTATTTCCATTTTAAATAGTTCATACTTTTCTCATTTCTAAAGAACTGGAAGAACGAAGAAAGCATCGAAATCATTGCCCAATTTTCATTCATATTTAATTTGTTTTCATTTAAGCAAGTTTCCATGCATGTACTATTCTTGAACTTGGCTGCTACTGTCTAGCTGCAAAAGTCTACTGAAGATGAATTTAATTAATTTTTGAAAAGGTCTTTGGTAAATGACTATGAGGAATATAAAATAAATTTGTAAGGTGAAAAGAAGACCAATTCTAGCTTTATAAAATCCCAAGCTATTGGCGAAAGTAAGACGGAACCCTTTCTCCAATTTCTCAAACTAATGAAGGAAATGAATGAATTAATATTGGCCCTTGTTTGCTTATTAGGGTGCATCCAGTTCAGATGCATCTAAAAAGAAACCTTCCCCCATCTTTACATAAAAATTTGATCCGAGGTCGGAGTTCTCATTCTACCTTACATAACACTTTAGGCCGAAAAAAATAATCTAAAATGGGTATAAGTATGCAAATGGGCTTCATTAAGTTGTTAAGGATAAGAGTCGTAGATTAGAGTAGACTTTGAATGTTCGTTAGGTTTCTTCGCATGTGAACGACCCATTTATGATAAAAAGAGGAAATTAATTGGCCACATGTACCTTATGTATGTACTTCCTAGTAAGACTAACGAACATAGTAAGAGCTAAAAAGCCAATTGCCATATGTCAACGAAGTAGTTTTCACAGCGGCAGCAGAAGCAGTCACCTACCAGTTAAAGTCATAATAGCAATTTCTCCTGATTCTGATATTGCAAAGACTATGTTTAGGCATCTACTTCCACTAGTTCCTCTAGAGTTGACGGTCTTTTAGTAAAACTTAAGCTAAAGACTCGAGCGCAGCTAATAACTTAGTATGTTAACCTAACTAATATTATTATTTTACGTGTTAGTTCTTACAACACAAGTCATTTTATTTAGGTGGAACAAAGTACCTTTGAGTTACCATTTACCATTTAGCCGGTAGTTGGTAACAGCTCAAACGACAACATTTATTTTGTTAGTCAGTTCAGCTCAGTATGTTGCTTTTCTGGTCCTTCCAACGCAGATGAGAGTCGAATAAGAAAATATGAGGTAGACTTTAACGGAGATAAATGAGGCGTTGATATATACGAGCATGGAAATGGTCTTTGTTAAGCAATTATTCAATGAACGGAATTTGTTAGTAACAGGATGAAAAATATTAATTGCACAGACTGCCTTTACTTACTGCTTTCCCTCCCATCCAATTCTAAAACGTCAATGAACAAAAAGCTCTCTAATGGAACAAAGTATATTTAATGTCCGACGGAACTTGGAAAAATGACACCAACCACTGCACATGTAATTTTGAGGGTTCCATCCCCACACACATACACACACTTATAGTCATCATCCGTTAAATAAAATCCAATACGCATACTGCATCCGTGTACAAATTTTAGGAAGCAAGGCTATCATTTATCTCTATCTTTATGAAAGCATTCACTTATCACCATCTACCTAACTTTTCCAATGTAAAATAGTCGTTGTGAAGGTCCTTTGGTGCTATTTTCTATTCCACACCTCCTTTTTCTACCAAAATTAATTTGTAAAAGTCATCAGAATCATGAACAAACTGAGGTCATAGTCACTTTTAGTGCCCAGTGTATATTACCTTTCAGCATCCAATGCTCTTACTTCGACATCGATAATAGGATAAGTCATACGAGTTGTTTTTTATGTTTTCTGACACTTCGGCATTTGTCTAAGTTCTGATGCCCTAACTGGAGACTTTACGGCCGCAGTTTAGTTTCATAAGTAAATAAAGTCATTGAGTCAAAACTAGTAGAAGAACTGTGGAGTGCGTGGACCTTGATAAAGTTTAGCCCACAGCAGAAGTAATTTATTATCTGCTTCTGGCCAACAGTCTATAGTAATAGACGAAGGGCACTATGGTACTTGTAATGATTGCCCTGTATATGATGGCAGAGGCAGTAAGTACCACACTGCATGATGTTTCCATCGTCATTGACTTCATGTTGGCATTATCTAAGTTCCCGTGGAAGTGAAGTAGTAATCAAAGGTTTGACAGACTACTTGGTATGCAGGATACAAGAAAGATCATTAGTAATGCGTCAGTCAAGTCAGAAGGAAATTTTTCTTATCTGTTCGTGTATTAAACATGCATACCCAGACTTAAGCACATTTTCTCATGTTCAATTCAATTATTCTATTCGAAAGTTATCAGAATCAAAAGGAATGCGTGCAAATGCAAATTCTAATGTTACTTCATGGAGTGACTGCAGGTAGATAAGGGACTACAAAATGAAAAACTTAACGCACACACAAAGGACTGACTTGTTACCCTAAATGTTGGCTTTACTTGCTCAAATATATTTCGCAAAAGAAATAAATGGGGTGTGATGATGCGATACGATACGATTTAACGATACTCTGACTAAAAGTACACGAAATAGAGTTGCTAAAACTGCAAGTTTTGAAGCAAGGGAAAAATTAGGAGTAAGGAGACATGCGGGGGCATAATATAAACATTGGTTATTATGTAACGAGCAAGGGCTGTCTTGAAAAATTCACATTTGTGAACTTTGTCAATCTAGATTGTGCACTTACGATAGAAGGTACAGAAAGGTCTAGGGGGTATGGAACTAATGTACTTGTAGTAAATGGTTCATTTAAGAAGCTCATTAAAGAAGCAAAGGGGGAATTTGTTGTATGCATTAGTCCTGCTACTAGTAATAGTACTAGTGGTGGTAACACAAGTAGAAGTCAAACTAGCAAGGCACAAGGGAACGTGGATTCATTCATTCGTCTAAAGATTGATTTGAATAAATTCTTCATCAGATGGAAGGAAAATGAACCTAAATGATTTCCCTTAGAAGAAGTGAATTTCCTCTTTTCTTCGTCGATACTGTTTTAGGAAAGCATCACCTTCCATTTTCTTCTGCTTTAACAAATGTGCCTTTGAATTCTCCTCGGGCACCGACATTCAAGATTCAACCACAGCACCGGTAACACCTTGTGCATCTCCTTATCTCTCTTTAGAGGAAACCAGGAGGGCATCACGAATTCAAAAAAGTCAGGAAGAAGTTTTTAACTTAACTATTACTAGTTATTAACCATTATGTACGCATCTATATATATATATATCTACAACTATGAAGAATGATTTTTGTATTAGAAAAGAGTTGCTGGAGAAAGTCCTCAAGTCAAAAGTGCGTGTGCAGCACACGAGCCAAGTAGATAGTCTTATGAGATTAGGCATGAAAGTCGCCAAGTAGGGTATCATGCAAGGATATAGTCAACATTTGTATAAAAAGACATGCTAGTAGTAACTATTTCATATATTCAACGTGTAGCAGTTCAGCAGTGGTAGTCCTTTTTCTCCTCAGACTGTTGCACCTTATGATTCTGTTCAGAAAATGAGAGAGTCGTTATGAAAAAATCCCCAATAAAAATTCCAAGAGAAGCTTTTGTTGGGCCAGATCATCGCATCAACGTAATGGTTTCCCAGATTGATTTTCCAAATTGTCGTTTTTCACGGAACACCATCAATGCATCCTGAAAACCAACACGAGTCATCTCACTTCTGCAGAGAGCTATATCACATCTACTTAAAAAGTCGAAGTAGTCAAGTTTCAAAAAAATATGTGAAGTTATGAAAGCAAAATCATAGACTCTTTTCTAGCCAAGACATGCTTACATATTACTAATATATGATGCAGTGTAATGCAAAGGAATACTTGTTCTATTTATGACTTACTCCTCTTTGACAATGCCATGGATGCATGGTGTTATTAGCTTGGCATTGTATGCTGCATCATGTATTGATGATTTCACTTGGTCATGTATTGTAGTCATAAGGGTTTAACCAACCACTGGTTAGATGAACAGTGAGTCTTTTCATATTGTTCATAACTTTATTAAATGCCAGCATTTTTTACGAGTTTTAACGTTTATATTAAAAATACTGGACTTCTCCACCCTGCCCTCTTTTTCAACAACCGTGGGAGAAAGTTCATTTCTCCTTGGTCTTGAGATAAAAGTCAAGCTAGCAAAACCAAAGCCAAAGAAGCCAGAATCACTACTACCCAAGCAGTCAAGTCAAACAAAAAGGCTAGTCTAAGCTAGTGGTATGTGTGGTGGTGGACATTGTCCTTTTTTATGTATCTTCTCATAATGCAGTTCTTTAGTCAATTGAGGAATTGAGAGGATGAACACATAGAAAGGGAAAGGAGACAATCTCCTTCTTTTAAGAGTTGAGTTAATGAACCGAAACCAGTGCCACTACTACATCCTCGTTTCATTGTTGATGATCCGACTCGATCCATCCTGCTCAATCGTTTCCAGCTGTCACTGACTTCGACTTAAGTTCTTCCATTCAATGCTTTATAATAATTTTCTCTTATAGCCATTTCAATCCATATTCCTCCCACCCTACAGTATAAAGGATCTGTATAGAAATAAGATCAACACACACATGTGTCCGTATATACAGTATAAAAAGATAAAAGTCGTAAAGTAGCTTCCAGAGTGGAATATAATAGCTAGTACACCTTCAGTTTATTCTTTGAAGAAAATGTCCCCTTCCTTTTACAACTTAGAAGACATGAATTCAGTCCCGTTCCTGGCTGTCTTTCGAAGAGTGTACTCCATGGATGAAGTAGGGAAGTAGACAACATAATTTAGAATTGGATGGACTTTATCCGATATAAAAAAGGAATAAAGAAGCTCTAAAGGAATTGGATTCTTGGTTTGGATGAATGGGTGTTCATGGTTGATGGTGGTGAAACCACAAGATGAGTTGGATGAGATCTATCTTCAACCACTACGGCTAGCTAAGATATCAGTTGGGGGATTCTCGAATTCTTTAAAAAGGAATGCTCCCTTTATTATTATTATACACTGTGTAGCATAACATAAGAGAACAACACGACAACAAAATTGGGAAAAATGGAAAATTGTAAAACCGAATGAAGTGGTTGGGTATAGTTGGTGTCTGTACCAAAACTTAGAGAAAGTAAAGATGACTGAGTGGACAGAAATAATGGTTTCAACACATCCAATCCATGTGCACTACTATTCCAAGCACACGGGATAAGCCCCTAAAAGTCCTTTGTTCCTTATGTAATTGGATGCGATATTCTTGACGGAAATCAAAAACAAAAATCTAGACTGGTGTTTTCAACTTTCACCATTTCTGTTTTTATACAATACGACTGATTTTAAGAAAAATTATCAGTTTTGTATAAATAAGAATCCATCTTAAATTGATGGTTGTGAAAATATGTCCGGAAGAAAATAAATGTCAAATTAGTTATTTAAATTCCTTAGTTAAACAACGAAACATTATGTCGAGCTTTCTAATTAAAGAGATTCTTTATTACAAGGAGGGAGTAAAAGCAGCTACTGAAACGAATATAATATAAAGTATACAAAATTTAGATTTGTTTTAAGAAAAATGTGTATTAACCACAAGGTAATTTTGAAGGAAATATTGAATGTGTGGAAAAACTCATTATTAGATCTGATTCAAGAAAATTTCTCAAGAGAGAAACGCAGAAAAACTGATCACATTTCAGTGGCTTTTTACAACCAAAAAAATGTGATCCTGTAGAATATTCAATGTCTATTAACCATACTCCTACATTCTAGTAGGATAGATTTCAATTAGGTTATCCTCTCCCTACTCTTAAGTTATGAATCTTTGATGGCATTTAAGCCCTACTGTGTTTGCATCTGAATTTTCAAGTACCGTAATATTGCATTGCTTTTAAACTATTGCATAACCCTTCCTCCCTGGAGGCTTTATCACTCGTTAATACATATTGACTAAGCAAATGTTGTACTTCACCATGAACAACAGCAAAGATAATATTATCCAAGTCACAAAAGAACGATTGACAATTCTTCGTGTGGTGCATCATGCAATTTCACTTTGCCTCACGGCTCTGAAAAAAGAGTGAAAGCGTTTGGAACATGAGAATTCAAAAATGCTAAAATATATAGGCTGGGTTCACTTGTAATTGTCATTGTAGTTGTCTATCCAGTATGGGAGTAAAGCTCAGGAATCCAAACTATTTAAAAAATAAAATAAAACCGTGTCACGTTGTCCCAACAGCATAACACAACAGTTCATTCCAGTCCTACTATATACTTTCAAATTGTAGGGTAACTTACTGTTACACGAGTCTCTTGCTCGTTTCTACCCATCAGCAATAAATGTTAAAATGACAAAAAGGGCTGAAAAACAAGAATACTGAAGTACATCATCAGAATCATCACACATGGAAACAAATGTATAAGTTTATTAAACGAGGTTGTCATTACATTGAAAAATAGAAATGCCCAATAAAAGCCTGTCTATTCCTTGTGAGAAACCCTGGTTGAATATTTCGAAACAAAGTAGGATAAAAGCAGGGTAGAAAACAAATTGAGATGGCTGGCCCGAGGTGATGTATGTGCAAATACACTAATTTGATGGTTCCTTCTTCCCTTTGCTTACAAAGGGGGAGAGAAAAAATGAAGATATTTTCAAACACGAGACAGTAGTTGTGGTGTAGTGGTAATATACTCAGTTAGAACGAGAGGGTCGTCTTAGTTTTAAGCCTTAGAGTTTGGAGTCTTTGAGACTTGAGCTCATTATGTAATATGGCACTTGTGGAAAGATCATAGACAAAAAAAATTGCATGAAAGAGTCCCGTCTTCAGGGGTATGGTGAGGGTTCTACTAGTATGGTATTAGTATTAGTGGTAGTTGCAATGGGGTAGTGGCTTATTTTGTTCTTGATGCAAGTTGTTGTGCAAGAAGAGAAATGTATACAACAAGAGAGAGAACAAAGACTTTCTCTTTGTGTATTATGTTGTTACACTCGTATTCAAGTAAAAGGAGTGTGGAATGGGATAGAAGATAGAAAAAGCATGCCACTTTCTACATATTTTGTAAGTTGTACAATCACCGTTGTGTAATAAGAGTGTGGGGTATCACATCGGATTTTGTTTTGTGCTATAATACTTATGGGATGTTATAAGGAACATCATAAATTTAGCTTCCAAGAGGGAGAAAGAGAAAGAAAGCAAGGAGGAAAAAATACTATTCAGTCCAAATGAATAGACGAGGACGAGGGGCATAAATAAATTGTTTGTGTATAGAAGCTGTTCCTAGTCGTCCCTACAGAACGGGTGACTTGGGTGGCTGGCATTACTTCTAGTACCAGTGGTAACTTTTGTATAAGGCTGCGTTTGGTAAAAACTAAACATCGTTTGAGAAGATAGACCGAAGGGATATTTGATAGGCGAAAAGACCGTCGTTTTCAATTCTATATGTTTTGCCTTGTTGAAATAATTTGTCGTTTTCTAAATCATAGCCGAATACAGGATGAATACACTTTAAGAAATCTTCAAGGCGACCTGTCCATGCCATGTCGTCTTTCTTGTATGCAACTGCCCAAAACTCATCCTAACCTTGGGCACAATAAGATGCATAATGGAAGTGCACGTAAATACAAATACATCGATGATACAACATTGTATTAAATGAGACTATTACAAACTCACTTTTTCTATAAGCCGTTCCTTCCATTAATGATTTGTATTGGGTTGTCTTTTCTTTTGTGTAGAAGACAGGATGGATGTTTGTGTTTTAAACTGGTACCATTGTTATAAGGATCTGTATGTTATTTAAGGAATACCACAATACCAGTCAGTACGGACATGCATATCCGGCCTTTTTTAAGCTGATGCTGCTGCTGGTGAAAGAAAAAAATCCCCTTTATACAAATTCTGTCCTCAGCCTTTTCCACTTTATCATATATCATTTTATATCTACCTTCACGTCCAACTCAATTCAAAATCCTAACCTATTTGCTTTGTTTTTTTTGTGAAAATTGCATCACCAACAATTGCTTAAAGTATGTAAGGTATCATCCCCTTCTCTTTTCATTTTGCATCATGCATTGTAAAATGTCCCAAGCAGAGGCAATGTATTACTATTTCTACATTACTGTCATTAAACTTCTGTCCTAATAAATATTCTGCTCCCTAAGGTACCGTTGACAGGATGGGACACTTGCATTCTCAATTATAAAGTAGTTTTAGAACTTTTTGGATACTAGTTTAGTACAGAGATGTGGCTCGGGGTGAATTTACTTTCTTTAAAAGAAGTTTCGAGTAATGCGAGATGAGGGGGAAATGGATGGTTGATGTGTATTCCTGCACATGGAAATCCTTTTTTTGATTCACAAGCCTGACCTCATAGTATTCTCTAAGATATATGTAAATCCTAAAAATCCCCAATAAAAACTAGTTAAGCTAAAAAAACACCAAGGGTAAATAATAATATTAGAAAGAAAGGTTACAGCTCAATAAGTGGCACGATGTACAAGGAACGAGTGGGACGTGCCACACAACTAACCACACTGACTTAAAGAAATTAGTGAGACTTGCTAGTAGATATAGATAGTAATTGACGAAAAGTCTTTTCCTTAAGCTTATTGGCCTGTTTATTATTATTATTACACGGTAAGAAACAATATCCTAACCCTGTGTTACGGACTATCTTATTCTATGCTTCCCTGATTTTTCATTATTACCCATACATTATTTTTAGTACGGCAGCGACATTAAGGAATGAAAGGCTTTCGTAATTTACTTAAATCAAATTAATGTTTTGAAGCACGGATGGAACACGAGCTTAAATATATTTGCAACCTTTCTTCACTTTCTTATTCTATAATACAGTCAAAATCCACACAAAACTTTTATGTAGATTAAGCAGACCATTGTTCCATTACTGCTTAGCCTAGTATTTTATTGTTTCCATTTAGTACAAGTACACAGATACATGATACATGGATGTATTAAAGGACCTTATGTCCATTTGATGCCAAAGTAAAGCAAAGAGATGTTCTAGTTACTTATTCTTATGGGCAACTTGTGCAAATCGTTTTCTTGAAAGTTGCAAGTGTTTTTGGTTTGGTTGTCTTCGTTTACATAATATGAGTATGTGTGCAGTTACAGTTTTCTACTGAACAGTGTATTTTCTTCACCATGAATTGCATTTTTATGGAAACATATTGTTGGCAATGTGTTATTCTTTACGTTTCTTGTTAAGCTCAGCAAGATGAGATTGAGAGTCTCCTGAGCTCGCTTTTCTCTGTAAACCTTTGCTTCTTGCATATCTAATAGTAAGTAAGACTAGTAAGGGGTAGTAGATCACCGCAGAGTTAGAAAGTAAAAGGCTTCTTTAGTATCTAGTGATATTTACATGACTGGTATGTTACGTTACGGTAACAATTTCTTTCTCCACAGGGAAGACCCACTTGTACACTTTTACTGTCTACTGTATCTTCTATATATTGGCAGCTTAAATAAGGAAGTAGAGCTAAACTACATTATTATCTTGGAGGTATATGCTTAGATGTATTTGAAAAGATTTTTTGCGATGAGGACAAGAAGGAATTCTTCGATCTAGTGGCAGTAGCAATGAAAAAATACCCTGCTTCCTGTCCTTGTCCTTTCTTTTCCTTACGGTTCATACACACAGCAGTTTCCCTTTTCCCTATATAGAGTAAAAGAATATCATCCAGGGTTATGTAGTGTGCCATAAAAATTTACTCACACTTTTATTTCCTCGTATGTGTCATTATGAACAAGCTGCTGTACCATGAATACAGTCAACAATACACACAACCAAAACTAACTAACCAAAAATTTCATACAGTGATGTTTAAGAAGGCTGTAAACTGAAATAGACAAGAAGAGAAAGTAAGGTATGGATGGTGGTCAGGGTTTAAATGGGAAAATGGAAAGTGGCATTTTACCACTGGGAAAGTGGTAAAATACCACCTTCCCACCTGGCCTCCTGCCCTGGGAAAATGGGAAATTAGGTGGGAAGGTGGGAAACTAAGAAATACGTAAACTAAACCATGCGAAACACTTTCCTATGTAGTATTTTCACTTTAAAAGCAGTGTTTCGTCACTTTTTATTGCTCAGCAGTTGTAGTTATAGAGAGAAATTGAGAGACAAGAGACACAAACCTTGAGGATTTGCAACACAAGATCTTATTTCAGTAAGCATTATCAGACTACAAAGTCGATAAGTCATAATTTATTAATTAAAAATTGCTCTGATTATGGCAACTCTGGAGTTGAAGTAGGTGTAATGATAATTATGATAAAATTTTTTAATTTTTTGTTAAGCCTTTTGGAATTGTTAAGCCCTAGTGTTTTGTCCTGTCAATGTGCAAGGTACAGTAAGTGTCCAGTAGTTAACTCTTCCATGAAACGAAACTGGGTGAAAAATAATCAATTACTTCACGGGAATCATAGCCGAAATAATATGACAACCCCACTCGGACCAAATAGGTCATCATACACATGACACAAACAACGACCCAAGCATATCTCTGTTTTTTGTCTTTCTAGGTGACCATCAACCACAAGATTCAATTAGTAAGTTAAGAAATACTATGTACTACATCGTATGGCATTAGGGTATCAGTAACACATGGTAATATGGTATCACTTTGCCCCATTTCTCCATCTTCCCAGTAATTTCCCACTAATTTCCCACTTTCCCACTAATTTCCCATTTTCCCAGTGGGATGGGAAAATATGCCCTGGACTGGGAAAATTACAAACTCTGATGGTGGTGGTAGTAGTAGTGACCGAGAAAAGCTTAAGAAGACAAGATGCTGCGACTTATTTAGTTTTAGAGATATGAGATAAAAGAAGTATGGCAATAGCACTGTGGGTGGACTACTACTACTACTACTACTACTACCTGCCAGTAGTTATACTATAATGGCACGTTCAGCCAAACCAACCACAAGATATTGTCAAAGCATGTTCAATTGCTGATATAAAACAAGACAGTATTACACTTTTACTCAACCAAGTTCCCGTTCTGTGTGGATGTTATGTTATAAACATACCAAAGAAAGTACCACCAACGAACAAAGTACCGAAATGCCTATCTGTAAAACATATTGAGAGCAGGGATGGTGAGTAGTTTACTTTCACCGTTCCTAGTAGAGTGAACACATAACAGCTATTATGTAGTTTGGATGAAACTGAAAGTAGTATGTAATTTAATACCTGTTGTGTGGGCTAAGGTAGCTAGTAATAATAAACTTGTTGTACTGTACTTGTTCCTAGTGGCTGGTTGGCAATTGCTGTGGCTTATCTTTTCCACTGCTTTTCTTCCCTTTGTTTCCTCAAACTAACTTTAGTATATTTATATTGCATGAATGAATCTACTCTCTATGTAAGATGACTAACTCCCCGTGGTAAGGTAAAACAGGAGCAAAGAAACAGCAGTACAATTTGTAAATTATAGTGTATCATATCACCTAAAACAAGAGAGTCTTATCCTATCTCGTTTTTTAATTATGAAGTAAAATTGAACCGTGGTAAAATTGGGGTGTAATTGATAGTTGTAAATCCCCAATGTGAGGATTTATCCTATTCCATTGCATCAAATTTGGTATGACAGAGTAAAAGAGTATAGGTTGGGTTCCTCGGTAGGTCAGAGATTATACAGTTTGTATTATTGTACACATTGAATTTCCAACATTAACTAACAGGGTATTATTTTATCTTAACTTGCAGAGTTGGAGAAGATGGTGATTGGGACGATAGTGGTGGGATTGTAACTGAAAACAACCGGACGTCCTATCAGGTAACGTGTGTTTTTTCTATCCTGTCTTACATACATGACTTACCACAAGACACAGACGTCTAGTAAGTCTAGGTTCTTTCATTAAAAGAACTACTTTAGTAAGTTTTTGGTTGCCGAGTTAGTTTATAGTTTACTTTTCTCCTTTCTTTCAAAACTTTTCTAGTTCTGAAAGTAAGAGATAGGTAGGTAATAGGAAGTTTAGTATAGGACAGTTGAAAATTATATGAGGTTAAGGTTCTAACTGAAGGTAAGATGTGATACTTGTACGAAATGCTACAGCTAGACTTGTACACTCAACTAACAAGTAAGTCATGCTCGAAGAGTTTAACTCCCAATAAATGTTCCTTTGGTGTTGTTCGTCTTGCCACTTTTCTCACTTAACAGTGCAGAAGCTTTTTTTCGGATCTAAATTAAAGATGTAATAAGACAGTAGTAGCAGGGGATACTAAAAGATAGATAGGGTTGTGGAACATATATGGTAGGATAAATGTAAGACTGACTACCACCATCCGTGGACAAATAAGTTTAGAGAAAGGAAGAATTGTAAGGTCGGAGGTGTGGAGAAAGTGATTGATGAAATGTGTTTTGTTGATTGCAGGTGACGGGATTAGAGCCTTTCACTGTGTATAGTTTTCGGGTTGCTGCACAAAATGCATTGGGAAAGAGTCCACCGAGCAAGGAATCCTATTATATCGTAACACTACGAGAAGGTACGTTCATGTTGGCCAAGTTTTTTTTGTTCATATAAAAGTAGACAACTATTTCTTTTTACCAAATTATATTATACATGTCTCAGTCTCAATGCTCTCTTTTGACCTCGTCGTTGTCCAAAACTGCCAACAAAAAGTAGTGTAGAGGAAACGACAACCAAGAGATGGAAAAAGTGACCAATACCAATATACCTACATATCACGGTAGGAATGATTTGTACAAATAGACTTATAGTAATGAGACGAAGTTTTGCTGTGGTGCACTTGAGCCTTTATTAGTTTGAATGAAAAGAGACAGTTCAGTGATGAATGGGGTGAATCTACCGAATGGAAAGACTAGAACAGTACCATTGGACGGTATGGGTTCTGTCCAACCTGACCACTAGGATGACCATGTATATATCGATGTTGATAAAGGTTCAACTTTTAGATATATTATGTTCTTCTCAATCATGTAGTTGAAACTGTATTCAGGTTACTTTTGTCATTCTACCTTCAACCTTAGTTATACGTACATAATACGCAGCAAAAGGCGGAAGTTAGATCCTCAAGAAGTGAGTCAGTTTATCAAAAAGTGTGTCTACGTGTCTCTTACAATTGGTAAAATAAGTCGGGGATAATGAATGGGACAAGTTGGTCCATAACTACTGTGGATCCTCAGTAGTACATACTTTCTCTTGTGAAAATAACATATCTCATTCTATAATAATAATAAAAGTAACATTCACTTCCTTTTCTGTTACTTTCTTACACACATACTCAGAGAAAAGAACACATACACACGACACGCTACACATAAACTTATTTCTGACATATCATATAATATAATACAGTTGAACACATGGAAATAATATGCTTCAGCTGTGTGCTTTCTACTTGCACAAACAGGGACATGGAGAAAGCCAGGAGATAGAGACTTAAATAAAGTAAAAGTAAAATAAGGGCTGTGAGAGTGCTAACGAAGTTTTCTCCTGTTTGTTTGGACTTTCCCTTCTTTAAGATGAGGAGACTCCTTGTTTGTTTCGTTTTTGATAAGGATCACAAAACTAAAAGTCCTCATCTTGCAGATGCTTCTGTACACAATTCCAGAAATGATAGCTAGTTGTAATAATAATACCTAGAAGTTGGTTTAGCAGTAGAAAGTATCATCCATGACAAAAGATTTTAGTTGGACTTCTTACCCAACTTCTTGTAATACGAACTGAGCAAACGAAATGAACTAAAGCCGAATGTCCTCAGTTAGTTAGTAGTAGCAATGGCTAATGTCTAAATAGTAAAGGAGTGCCCTAGTACCTAAAAACGACATCGTCCTAGCAAATTATTAGAGAAAATATTGCGACAGCTCCAACTTACTTTTTGCTTTATCACTGGCCAAGTCACAAAGTGATATATTATATTTAGAAAAGAGTGCATTATACCATGTGGTCGATGTGTGTGTGTCAGTACATATAATATATTATTATATGTTTGAGATAGTATTATTCTTGGGTGTAATATTTATACGCAAAGTAATACAATACCTAGTGAAAGTACACGATCTAGAGATTAGTAGGCTCCAATGTGTACATTAGAGAAATAGATGGGTGACATCTTCGTGGTTCATGTTCACTTTGCTTCCTAATTCTTTTACTTACTTCTTATCCACTTACCCTTTTAAGTCCCTTATGTTTTGCAGGAAGAACTCCTATGTAATCCTAATAACCTAACCGAATCCGGAAGATAAGAAGTGCTATAAAAATTATGAGGAAGAGAAAAGCTGGCCAAAGTAACTTAAGAGAGTAGATAAACTTATTTTCTAATTCTTACTGGAAGTAGTTTTATTGAAAGCCACCAGAACCAGTGGTTGCATAGTTAGATCATGAATCCCATTTATTTAACTCTTGTCTCATTCATCACGATGTCATAGGAAGCAATCCAATACGACACGGATATACCGGATTGCGAATTTTACTCACCAAGTTTTCCAAAAAGATGCATTTTTCTGCAAGTTCAGGGATGGAGTCATAGGGGGTTCCATTTTTTGTCTTGTTTCTCGCTTGCTCTTAATATCAATTTAATTGATTAATTTCATTCAGCGATGAAACTTTCATGACGACGATGTTGAGCTAATCTAGTTTTAAACTATGATAAAAATTGGATGCAAAAGATGATGCGATTTTTTTAATACACTTTGATTACAATTTAATTTGCCTTTTATTTATTATGCATATAAATATTCTGGATTTATGCGCCTTTCTATGATAACAGTTTGAAATATATGCGTACTGGAGTATTCTTCAAAGCGTTACTTCAAGAAGATGTATATTATAAAATATGCATGCATATTAATGTTTCAAAGCAGTACTAGATAGCTTGACTGACAGATCAGAAAGAATAAGAAATAGGTCGAGTCACACGGGCCATTTAGTTGGATTACAGATGAGAGCTTTCACCAGGGCTAACGTGTTATTTGTTCATACGTCTTTTCGCCCTTAAGTTCTCTCCTGTATTTTGCCTCAAGAGGTAACTAAATAAGAGAATTTAGCAGCCATTGTTGTTCGTCTTGTTATGTTAACGTCTTAAACAGAAGAGTTGAACGGAAGTTATAAGTACGAGCTTTTCATAATTTGTTGGCATCCACCTTACATCTACATTCCTATTGTCGTAGCAGAGCAGCCACACTAAAATTGTATTTTACAAGATTTATAAAATATATTTACGATCAGTAGTAGCCAAGTTAAGCTTAGGCACTCAACAGTTCTCATCACTCATCAGGATCAGTCAGTCTCAGTGTATGTATGTGGGTTGGGAAAGATGACGGGGATTTTCACCAAGGCCATTTGTCATTTCTCGGGTATTTGGTACTTTCGGTTGTAGGAAAAGCAAAATAGAGCCAACTCAAGTGTTTTTCAGGAAGCCTCGAGTATAATGCAGACAAATGTACTAAGTATTAAGGATGGAATGGTCCATGGCATGTCTTGGTGTTATGCAAATGGCATTCTAAAGTGTTTTGTTTTCCATTGAAATATAATACTAGGCTTTCCACATTCTATAGCTTTAACCTGGGATATCATTATATTTTGTACCGCTTACGAGGATTATACAACCACGGTGGTAGATTTTATTGTGCATTGTTTAAGTTTCATCTGTCATTGGGTGACAGAGTAGACAAGCCATTAAAGGGAGAATCAATCCTTGGGACAATTGTGCTGGGAATTACTCAACCATTTCCCAAGCTATCTTCACAATCTTGAGTATCTGGAGTGTTTTATTTATAAGATACATTTCAGAGTGGCTCTTTTAGTCATTAATGTTAGGAGGAAGCTTTAACCAAACTAGTGTATGTATCTGTGTATCCGCTTCCATTACATAGGTTGAATCCTCAGGTTCAATTCATGTTGTTGAGCGTTATGGTGATCAGCCATAAGATAACTATTGCCTCTTGTTATTCCGTGGAACCCATCAAAGAAAATGCGAGTAATGGCCCATTCTTTATACATAGCTTCGATTCGAATACCTTTAGCTACATTACTGTTTAAGGGATGTTGGCTTTCTTCGTTCCAATGGACGCACGTTATCCTACAGACCCACAGTAATGGTAAATAGTATTCAAACCGGAATCGTACTCCGTGGCACACGGATAATCTTATTTTCTCAAAGATCTAGCATTTTTCACCACATCTTTTGTTGCGTGGGGTTTTGCCTGAAGTAGGAGAGAAATTCAACAGAGGAAACAGTACAGACGTCTTGGTCAGTAGTCATTGAATATCCTATTCTATTACTTTTAGGAGATACTTTCAACTCTTTGTGGGAACCATTTTTAAGCCAAGTTGGTAACATTCGGAATTCTAAGAAGGCGTATATAAGATATTCTATGGCCACTATGGCTATTGGAGTAGTGTGTAGTTCGGCCGGTGAAAGTCCATCTGATGGAATCGAATTCATGGACAGATACTGAAAACTCATTCTCAAACTAAAACCGGGTAGACATGAGCGTAAGATTAGTACTCTGTACTGAGTATTGCTAAAGCTTATTCACTCGTTTATAGAACCATATTATACTTCACAGAATAGCCAAACATCGAGTGTTATTTATACTCCAACGCCAATATCAATGTGGTCTGCTTTTCCATCGTCCAGAAATAAATGTCGAACTGGTACGTGAGATATACCAATGTTCAAAGTACTCACAAATGTCGAAAATAGTAAAAGCCAAAAGAAGGCTTACACACTTTTCCAGAAAATAATAGTATAATAAACAAAGGAAGAAATTGTAGGATTTGAACCTTTCCGTATTCTTGTTCTTCATCCCTAGTACTTACCCTTCTTATTATTTCAGAAGATATAGAGCGATCGGGAGAATGCATGGTGGTGCAATGGCAGTGGTGGTCCAGAGTTGGAAAAGGAATTATAATGTTTCTGGGTAGTGGCTCGTGGTAATTACAGTTTCAAGGGAGTGAATAGAAGCTAGTTAAATTAGGATTAATTTAGTGGCTCATTTGTCGCTCCGTTGGTGTTTATGAAGGGAATGGAAAGTAGAACTTGGGAAAGGATTTTGTGGACTCCAATGAGTTTTCTGTGTTTCATATAAACTATAAAGAACATTTTCATTTACCCCTGTATGAAATCGTATCGCTAAACTATTTGAATATTACCAAGCTACCATTATTATGGCATAGTGGTATCTCACGATTCGGATGATTACAACTAAACTAGAGAAGTAGAAGCTTATAGAAGCGTCCATTCAAATAGAATCTCATACTGGTAACTATTAGGTACTTGTAAGTACTAGTGCACGATGCAATAAGCAAGGAGGAGGGTGAATGAATCTGTGAATTTGATTGGATTGAGTGAGACAATGAGAGTTCCAACTTGAACGAAATGAAATGTAACCCTAACCTGACCCGTATATTCATATCAAGTAGTGATAACCATGTATTATATAATAATGCAAATATGTATAAAGTCTGAGCAATAAATTCACTACACAGTTTGCTTACTTTTTAGCAAAGAATAGATTCAGACAAGACTAGACTTTCTCTTAGCTATTTTAAGCATTCAGATTCTGCTCTGCTTGCATTTACCACTGCAAATATCTCAAAAACAGAGCACCTCATAGCCAAGTAAGGTGAAGAGAGAAATGGGTATTCTACTTTTTGAGAGGAAGTGTTTTCCTGAACTGTGTTACAGTTACAGTATATGAAATCTAATTACGTAATAATGATGTAAAACCAAACTGATATGATGCAGTGTTCATTCAATGTGATGATGGAAGGCTACCTGGAGAATTTCCTGTGAAACTAACTCACAAAATTAAACCTGCTCTTCGGAAAGTTGTGAATGATTCATTATGCGGATCAAAGTAATTATCACAGAGTACTTGGAGCTTCGAAATTATGCTTTTCAAGTGTGTATTACCCACTACTACCCTACCCTTATGAAATCTACTGTAATGATATGATTTGGCTTGCAAACTTTGTGTATCAATATCAAATTGTAAAAATAGTGGCCTTTATTTCAAGTACACTGTCATGTTGGTAAAGTTCACATACATATAGAACATTTTAATACTAATCCGGAATTGGTTTATATATACTGACCCAAACTTAAAACATTTCTGAAATCAATAAAGCTACATTTTACAAATCAAAAGAAAGTACTATGCAATTGAGTATTGCCTTCCATACAGAAAATTATAACTCTTTACTATTACACCTAGATATAAATAAACTAATTTGGAAATTAATTCCTACCTGGCTTTCTCTATACTATAAAACTTAGAAAGAAGTCTACGAATTTGTGTGATTACTACTTCTTCCTTAAAATAAAAGAAGGGATATTAAAATTCAATGCTTACATGACTATAATATATCTTGAGGTTCTAAACGACGTAATCATTAGATAATGGTTATTAGTTCCAGAGTCTTTCTAGTTGAGCTGGTTCTAAAAAATAGAATATTGCACTTGTTGGGTTGTTTGAAGACATAGTTACCCTAGACTGATATGGTTTTTCATCTAATGTACACCCTGAGCCAGTCTTACTTTCCTACTTTTAAGTTTCTCGTTATAAGCTTGTGTGAAGTGTTGAAAGTGAAAAGTTGAAAACTTTTGCTAACATTGTTAACAAGCAGACATGTACAATGATTTCTAGACATCTTTTTCTTTCCTACCATAAAGTTTTACTTTCTCCCAGAAATACAACTTGGCTCTCGTGTCTATCAGTGCTACTGTCTTAAATGGGGCAAAATTGCAATAAAAATTATTTTTCTATAACATTCTTTAGGGTTAGTTTAACAAGTGCTGAAATTTCAAATACATGAACTTCATTTCCCTTTAAGAAAAACATCCACAGGCTTTTAGTATTATTGTAAAAATGTAAAATGATATGATACGATAAAGTTGATAAACAACAGGGTTCTTGACGACCTTTTTCTATGTATGTAAATCTAACCAAGTGTGAATATCTGCGGAATTATTTCCTTCCTGCATTCTGCAAAATCCACCGTTTCTTTCGTACTACTACAACCATTCAGTTTATTCTACTTACTGATGGTGGTGGTGGTGGTGAATGGTGATGGTTGTAAACTCTAGACAGATGAAATGGCACACGATTATTATAATTTTCTCACGCCATGCATTTTGCACATTGGCTACGCTCAAGCTCAATTCTAAACCACCCAGATCACATTTTCCACGGTTTCTTCATACAATCATACATAGGGAAGGGAAGGTCTGTAGGTTATGAAGTTTATGTATTGTTATGTACCAGCATAACATTAAGTATCACTTTGCATTTGCATATTTTGGTGGGTGTGACGGTGTGAGATGTTGACTGGAAGGTATGTCTCTGATCTTTCTTGTATGTCAAATGCAAAAAAAAAAACGCACAAGCAAGACATTCTTTTTACAACCCGAGATATTATTACACAGCAAGAGAAAAATATAAAGAAAGAATGGTAATGATTATAATAATAGGATGGATGCATGTGCTTGTGAAGATGAGAATGAAAGATGTCTGGTGTAAAAATAAAAATATGCATGACTTTTTTTACTCTGTTGTCCTTTTTCTTATGGTTTCATTTCATATGGCAGTGGGAACGGGAAAATCTGCATTTATATACTGATGTGGAATAAGATGCATTTCCATGTACCTAGGGAACAAGTTATTCAGTCATTTTTTGTTGAAAATAAATGAGCTGCCTGGGAAGGGTGAAGGGAACCACATTATTATTATTATTACAAAGTAAAATATTTATCTCGTAATGGACAAAGGGTTCATTAGCTTAGGCTCAGCTCACTGTGTCAAAGCTGTCTTTCTTTCGGTTGTGAGATTAATCCTCTGTTAAGTGTACTAACTTGGTACAAAAAATTAACTGATCTTATACTAGAAGCATTTATTTATGATCATGATACAGTAAATTAGAATAAAATATGTTTAAGGTTAGGGTTTAATGGGTTCAGTTGCAGAAATTTGAGGAAGAGAAATGTACATTTTTGAAGACTTGAAAGTGGAAAAACATTAAACTTTATTATTTTCAGTAAAAATACTTCCAGCATTGGAAAACGTAATGGTTAACTTCCTTCCTTGGAACTTATAGGGCAAAAAAAACGAAAAATGAACAACAATGAAACAAATGTATGATATCTCTCAAGACAAACAAAAGACTATCTTGAGCTATCTAAATTCATCTATCACTGGATCATAAAGAAGGATTCTTCAATAGTTACTAACGACCACTAGGAGTAGGACACCTCATTCATCTTCATAACCAGGGTTCAAAAGGGAAAATGGCTACTGGGAATTTGGCTATGGGAAAACTGGGAATTTCCCATTTTCCCACTAGCT